>LBNU01014354.1:13234-35377 GCA_014162995.1 Artemisia annua | reverse complement strand
TTTTTTTTTTTTTTTTTTTTTTTTTTTTTTTTTTTTTGACCCCAAATATCCACGGAGTTGGTACAAAAGATCTTAAAGATGATAAAGTTATCATACAACCTGTTATCTTGGACTAAAAAAGGACACAAGAAACCTGTTATCGTGGACTAAAAAAGGACACAAGAAACAGATATATGACAATTGATATTGAAAGGTTGTAACTTTTTGACCAACTGTTGATACAGTATTGTGTATACTGCGAAACCAACCAAAAAAAATATGTAAAAAACAGTACGGATTCATGGATGAACAGTATAAAGACAACAACTTTGACAAGATACGACCACAGAATCAACAAATAAGCAACTTGGCTCTGATGCCACTTGATGGGATCGTAGTTTTATGTTGATTTGTGGTTCGGGAGGTCGGGTTGTATGGAAGAACAAGACCTCCATGGTTAGTGAGAGAAAGTAGAGAGAGAAGGGAAATACTATGTGTTTATTGATAATGAAAAGTGAAAGGAAAAATACACAAAGTCTCACCCCTCCATGGAAGTATGGAGGGGTATATAAAGCCTAACACACTCACAACTATGACAATATTACATAACTAGTCCGTGTGTTTTGGCTAAACAAGATAGATAATGTAATCCCGTAAATGTCGTTCCATTTACGTGTTAGGACCATAAACTCAGGTCCTAACAGTACCTCAAGTTTTTCTTGAGCCATGAGACAAGTGGCTTCCATTGTTGGTTGGTCATTCATGTGTAAGGAAAGCTTTAAATTTATAATACTAGTTTCACCGATTTTAATAAACCAAACACACGGGTAAAGTATAACCCTCCATTGGTAGTATTAGATTAAGGTAAGACCAGGTCGTATCCACAGGGACTTAGTTCGTTCGGATTAAGTATAATAATTAGTAAATCAAGACAAATAACAATTATAGAAATATGAGGAATTCAAATATTAAAACAAATGATTGCTAGGATAGCTTAGATAATCAAGTGACAATGCTTATGTTTGATCTCAGTTTGATAAAGGAGCACAACTTATAAGAAAGCTATTTTCGTCAAAAGAGTAATTTCATAACTCGTAGGTTCAATTCAAGATTCATATTTACCCATTAAGTGATTTCTCTCGAAATAGTATTTCATGTCAAGCCTAGATTATTATTGATTCTTCTAAGTGGATTTCTCCTTTCAAAGACTAGTAACGCAGACAAGTTCCTAGAATTGCGTTTAACATGTTGGTTCTTTCGACCTATCCCAACATATTATATTCAACCAGTTTCAATAAATAAACGTAATAAGACTAGAGATGAAATAGTTCACAATATAAACTTGAAATTGGTAGAGATCAAAACATAATCATAAGTCGCTTTATTATATTCATATATCCAAGCAATCGCAAGAGGTTTAGCCTCTCATGGCTAATGAGTTCATAACAACAGAAGTGAGTAAATAGTAAACAAGAGACATACAGATTGGATTGATCAAATGATTACACAAGTGTCACAAGTAACCAAGAATTCGACACCAACAAGTACTTAACACCCCCTATTCTGATTCGTTCACCCCTGCAAATGGCTCTGGATCACGTATTACTTCGAACTTAACTTAGTGGAAATTGGTTATAGAGTGGAGAGTTCAAATGCTTGCAAATGAGCTCTATTTATAGGCATTCTGTTATGCGAAGTACGGCGCATATGCTTTGTGAGTGCGGCACACTTTCTTATTTTCTTGGCGCCAAAGCTTCATAAATGCAGAGGAAGTACGGCGCACTTTATTTGTAAGACCGACGCACTTTTATTCAATATTATATATTGACTTCCTTTGACCGAGAGGAAAGTGCGGCGCACAAGACTGGAAAACTGGCGCACTTGGCTTGCATGAAAAGCTAATCATGGAATACTTCTTATTCATTTACTTCAAGTGGTGAAATAGTAGGTTTTGAGATGTATCATGCTCAGATCATCCGAGAGTGAACCTGCATTCATTTTATGCTATTAAGTACCAAAAGTTCACATCAAATGATCATAAAACATATAGTATAATGCTCAAGGAATATGTATAATTAGAGCGTTATCAAATACCTCCACACTTAGCTATTGCTTGCCCTCAAGCAATCAGGCGAGAAAATTCAATTTGTTTTGTGATCATGGAGATATATTATCAGATTTATTATTATGCTAGAAAGGCATTGACACATAACTAAAAACACCTCACGAAGGATTATTTTTAAATGATTCACACAATTCACTCGAATAGGGTTAAGTTCACTCAATATTTGCACAAACACGACTAAATAGCTACCATAGGCTTGCACAAAACACAAAGACAACTCCGACAAGGCGTAAGCACTAGATAATGATATCAATGAGGACTTTTTTCGGGTTTGGCTTAGGGATTAAGGGAATGAGCAAGGCATGGATAATTTTTCTTATTGTTTCTTGTAGGATTTGTAGAAGAATATACTAAACAGCTGCTGATCATCAATATACAAAGATCTTTCATTCCAACATATATATATAGTGTATATTATATATATATATATATTATATATATATAATATTATATATATATATTATATATAATGTTTACTATAATCCCTATATATATATCTATATATATATTTATATATATATATATATAATATCATATATATATTATTTATAATATTATATATATATATATATATATATTTATTTTACTATTTTTTTTTTCTCATCATTCATAAATTCTTTTGATTTCTTTCACATTTCTAATACATTTCTTTTCTTTTTCACACTTTCTCATTTGCACAGCGATAAATCAATCAATCTTCATTCATTTTGAGCATAAGTAATTGGGTTTAAGAATAAGGAAAAGGCTTAGGCTCAGCATGTTGTTCTAGGTGGCAATAGCACTAAAAATGAGCGCTAGAAAGTTAATTTCTTGGATATACTAGTGACCAGTGTAGTCAACTAGATTATGATTTCATAGGATGGCTTTTTGGTGTAAATCCTAAGTTTGCCTCAATATCATATAAAATTGTCTATAAAGCATAAGAAATGCAATCTTATTGCGGCATTCGTTATTGATGTATAAGTGCAAGTTCTATAGCTAATTTAAATCGTCGGCTCACTCATATGTTTGGAGAAAGTGTAGCAGATATACACTTATAAAGGCTTAAAATTATCTCTCATTTGTGGTGAATGAAATTGTATCTAGCTATAGTGTCAATCCAAGTGGATTTGCCTTAATAACTTGTAAAAACATATAATTTTTAAATATTTTTACTATTTGACTCCCCCCCCCCCCAATACTAAAGTTGAACATTGCCCTCAATGTTTATAACTGGATAGATATAAAAATAGAAAAAATATTAGTAGAAAAAGAGAGTAACTTCTCTAGGCCAAATGAGAGAGCATGAAGAGCTGTGCTTCCCAAATGCGGTCTTCATAATAATCTGCAAAAGATAAAAACAAACACACAAAAATGGAAAATATATTTGGGTTTTGTGGGTTTTATGTATTTTTTTTTTACCTCCACACTTAAGATTTACAGTGCGGTTTAAACAAAGCTTTAATTAAATAAGTGAAAAAAAACAAAATGAAACAAAATGAAACGAAATGAAATGGGTTGCCTCCCGCCAAGCGCTAATTTCAGTGTCTATAGCTCGACTCATGTGATTAGTTTGATTTAGTCATTTGGAAAGAAGGGTGTTGATTCTTCCCTTCTATCGTTGAAACTTTCTTCCTCATGGTACAATTTAAGCCTGTGACCATTGACTATAAAACTTTTATCGTCAAGTCCGTATAGTTCAACATATCCGGATGGATATTGGTGTTTAACAATATAAGGTCCAACCCAATGGCTTGTAAGTTTTGGTTGTTTGATTTTGAACTTTAATTGGAAAAGGAGGACTTTATTTCCTTTTTTGAATTCTTTTCTCATTTTTAATTTCCTATCATGCCAAACTTTAGTTTTTTCTTTATTAAGACGAGACTTTTCATAAGCATAAAAGCGTAGTTTGTCTAATTCATGAAGTTGAAACATTCATTTTTCACCAGCCGCGATTAAATCTAGGTTACAATTTTTAAGTGCCCAATATGCACGGTGTTCTAATTCAAATGGTAGGTGGCATGCTTTACCATATATGAGTTTGTATGGTGTTGTTCCAGTTGGAGTTTTATAAGCAGTCCTAAAGGCCCATAGAGCATCATCTAATTTCCTTGACCAAACAGCTGGATTTTCTTTAACTGTTTTTTCAAGTATTCTTTTAAGAGCTTTATTAGTATTTTCAACTTGACCACTAGTTTGAGGGTGATATGAAGTAGAGAATCGATGGTTAACTCCATATCTTTTCATAGCTTTTTCCATTAATTTGTTGCAAAAATGAGTGCCTCTATCGCTAATTAGAGCTTTTGGTATTCCAAAACGACAGAATAGTTTCTTAAGAAATGTTATAACAACTTTGGCATCATTTGTTTGAAGAGCTTGGGCTTCTGCCCATTTTGAGACATAGTCAACAGCGACTAGGATATATTCGAATTTTGATGATTTAGGAAAGGGTCCCATAAAGTCTATACCCCAGATGTCAAAAATTTCACAGACTTGAAAGTAATTCATGGGCATTTCATCTTTTTTAGAAATGTTTCCAGTTTTCTGACATGCTTCGTAAAGGCGAACTAGAGTATGTGCTTCTTTTAGAATTGTTGGCCAATAGAATCCAGACTCAAATACTTTTTTAGCAGTGGCGGTAGCACCATAATGTCCACCGGTAGGACTATGGTGACATTTATCAAGAATAGCACGAGTTTCAGGTCCAGAGACACATCTACGGATTATTCCGTCAGGACAAATTTTGAATAAGTATGGTTCATCCCAAAAATATTTCTTTACATCTGAGAAAAATTTTCTTTTCTCTTGGTGAGTCATTCCTTTTCGTAATATATCCCCCGCCAGATAGTTTGCAAGGTCTACGAACCAAGGCGTGTCTAGAGAATTAATTGCATTAAGAGTTTCGTGGGGAAAATTATCATCTATTTCAATTTCTATTTCTTCATCTTCATTTTCCAAACGAGACAAATGATCGGCGGCTACGTTTTCAACACCTTTTTTGTCTTTGATTTCTATATCAAATTCTTGCAAAAGCAAAATCCAACGAATAAGATGTGGTTTAGCGTCTTGCTTTTTAAATAGATATTTGAGAGCGGAGTGATCTGTGTAGACCACAGTTTTGGATAGAACTAGATATGCTCGGAATTTATCGAATGTAAATACAACGGCCATGAGTTATTTTTCAGTAACCATGTAGTTTTGTTGAGCACCGTTGAGTGTTTTGCTAGCAAAGTAAATAGGATGGAAATGTCTACCATCTTTTTGTCCTAAAACAGCTCCGACTGCAAAATCGCTTGCATTGCACATTAATTCAAATGGTAAATTCCAATTTGGACTTATTATAATTAGTTTGCATGTGAGCTTTTCTTTAAGAGATTCGAAAGCTTTTTGACATTCGTCATCGAATTCAAAGGTAACGTCCTTTTCTAGACGTTTAGTTAAAGGTCGATCGATTTTTGAGAAATCTTTGATAAATCGTCGATAGAATCCTGCATGTCATAAAAAGCTTCTAATGCCTTTCACATTAGTAGGAGGTGGAAGTTTCGAGATTACATCAATTTTTGCTTTGTCAACTTCAAGTCCTGCTCCTGATACTTTATGTCCGAGCACAATACCTTCTTTGACCATGAAGTGGCATTTTTCCCAATTAAGCACAAGATTTGNNNCGATTTTTGAGAAATCTTTGATAAATCGTCGATAGAATCCTGCATGTCATAAAAAGCTTCTAATGCCTTTCACATTAGTAGGAGGTGGAAGTTTCGAGATTACATCAATTTTTGCTTTGTCAACTTCAAGTCCTGCTCCTGATACTTTATGTCCGAGCACAATACCTTCTTTGACCATGAAGTGGCATTTTTCCCAATTAAGCACAAGATTTGCGTCTTCGCAACGTTGAAGCATTTTATCTAGATTACTTAGGCATTTATCGAAAGAATTTCCAAAGACTGAAAAGTCATCCATGAAAACTTCCACGGATTCTTCAATCATATCATGAAAGATTGCTATCATACACCTTTGAAAAGTAGCAGGTGCATTACATAAGCCAAAAGGCATACGTTGATAAGCAAAGGTTCCGAAAGGACATGTAAAAGTTGTTTTTTCTTGATCCATTTGATCGATTGGTATTTGGAAATAACCGGAGAATCCATCTAGAAAATAAAAATATTCATTTCCCGCTAGTCTTTCTAACATTTGGTCCATGAATGGGAGAGGAAAGTGATATTTTGTTGTAGCTTCATTTAGTTTTCTATTGTCAATACATACGCGCCAACGAGTGACAGTTCTAGTTGTGACAAGTTCGTCATTTTCATTTGTTACTACTGTTATACCACCTTTCTTAGGTACACAATGAATAGGACTTACCCATGGGCTATCTGCTATAGTGTAGATGATTCCTGAGTCAAGGAGTTTAACAACTTCCTTCTTGACAACTTCTCTCATATTCGGATTGAGTCTTCTTTGCTTTTGAACCACTGGTTTCTTATCATCCGTTAACTGAATTTTGTGTTTACAGAAAGATGAAAAAATTCCAGGTATGTAACTAGTTTTCCAAGCAAAGGCTCTTTTGTGGTATTTGAGAACCGAAATCAATTTTACTTTTTTCTTATTAGAGAGTTTAGATGAAATTATGACTGGAAGTAACGATTCTCCTTCTAAGAAAGCATATTCCAGATGGTCTGGTAATGGTTTGAGAATTAGATCAGTTGGTGGTTCTTCAATAGAATTTTTAATTCTATGTTCAGTGTCAGGGTTTATTTTCTCAAATGATGGTTCTTCTTCATTATCATCCTCATCATCGAAACTTTCATTTTTATCTTCGATAGTCATAGCCATGAAATGATCATATTCAGCCATAACTTCGTGTTCAAGAATTGTTCCATCGACTGAGTATAGTAATTGATTAAATTCATTTAGCAGTTCATCGAAATCTTCTTCAAGAATTTCATCGATAACATCAATTCTAAAGCATGTATCATCGTTAGAGTAAGAGTGTTTCATAGCCTTATCTATGGAGAAAATCATTCTTTCTTTTCCAACTCCAAGATTGAGTTGTTTCTGTTTAACTCGAATCATTGCATCGGCTGTATGGAGAAAAGGTCTTCCTAAGATTAGGGGTACCTTGCTATCTTCCTCCATTTCTAGGATAACGAAATCAACTGGAAAGGTGAATTTTCCAACTTCAACTAACATGTTTTCAGCTATTCCAACAGGGTACTGGAAAGATCGGTCAGCTAACCGAACACTCATCTTAGTTGGTTTAAGTGTTTCAATGGATAATTTAGCATAGAGAGAATACGGCATCAGATTAATGCTTGTGCCAAGATCTGCTAAAGCATTGCATGAGAATGTTTTACTGAAAGTACAAGGAATCAGGAAACTTCCTGGGTCTCCAAGTTTTGGTGGAATTTTGTTCTGAACGATAGCTGAACATTCTTCATTAAGGAAAGTTGTTGAAATTTGTTCGAGTTTGCTTTTGTTACTAACAAGTTCTTTAAGAAATTTCCCATAGTTGGGCATTCCGGCTAAAACATCAACAAGAGAGACATTAGTTCGAACAGCTCGAATTATGTCAAGGAATTTTCCATATTGAGCTTCCATTTTTTCTTTTCTTAAGCGTTGAGGGTATGGAATTCTGGGTTTGTAGGGTTTAGGTACTGGTGTTTCAGGAGTTGTGGTTTCCTTTCGAGGAACAGGTTCATCCTCTTCTTCGTCATCAGTGAAAACTTCAACAGGTTGTTGAGTTTGACTAGGATCGGGTGGCGGATCATAAAAAGTACCATTTCTTGTGGTAATAGCATTCACATGCTCATGTCGAGCTTGCGGTGGTTGATAAGGTTTGTTTTTAGGATTAGGTTGAGTGTTACTAGGAAGAGATCCAGAAGCTCGACCTGATTACTTTTCAGCAAATCTGTCGAATTTGGCTTCCAAATTTTGCATTGAGGCTTGGTGATTTCTAGTAGCGGACTCAAGTTTATCTTTTAAGTCCATGAATTGATCTTTCACAAAAAGGTTTGTTGATTTTTGTGCTTTAATAAAATCATCCAGTTGTGTTTGAACGTCTGGTTTTTCATCAGTGTTTGTTCGTTTGTAAGGTTCTCGATTATATTCATTTTTCACACTAGGTCTCCATCGTTCACGTTCACGATCACGATCACGATAGTTCTCATAGTAACGGGTGCGTCTAAATGTATTCATAAATTTAGCTTCTTCTTCACGTGACATAGGTGTGTGATCATCACTGCAATTTGCGGCAGCATGGTTTCCGCCACAATGATTAAAACTTTCACGTTGTTCTTTTATCTCTTTGTATTGAGCATCCATTTTAATTTCCATGGCATCCATTCTTGCCATAATTTTGTTAGTGTCAGAATTACTATTGCCTTCATCAGCGAAAGCAACAGTTTTACNACTCAAGTTTATCTTTTAAATCCATGAATTGATCTTTCACAAAAAGGTTTGTTGATTTTTGTGCTTTAATAAAATCATCCAGTTGTGTTTGAACGCCTGGTTTTTCATCAGTGTTTGTTCGTTTGTAAGGTTCTCAATTATATTCATTTTTCGCACTAGGTCTCCATCGTTCACGTTCACGATCACGATCACGATCACGATAGTTCTCATAGTAACGGGTGCGTCTAAATGTATTCATAAATTTAGCTTCTTCTTCACGTGACATAGGTGTGTCATCATCACTGCAATTTGCGGTAGCATAGTTTCCGCCATAATGATTACAACTTTCACGTTGTTCTTTTATCTCTTTGTATTGAGCATCTATTTTAATTGCCATGGCATCCATTCTTGCCATAATTTTGTTAGTGTCAGAATTACTACTGCCTTCATCAGCGAAAGCAATAGTTTTACGAAGAGAAGTTTTTGGTTTTTGTTCTTTTGCCCAATCTAGTTTAAGTAAGACTTTGTCTTCAAGGAGTTGATACGCTTGATTTGGTGTTTTATAGAGGAATATACCACCGGCTGTAGCGTTTAAAGCTTCTTGAGTTATTTCATCAAGACCGTGGTAAAAGATTTTGATTATATTGCCTTTTGTCAAACCGTGTCCATGACAATTTCTTAGCAGTTCTTTCATTCGAAGCCAGGCTTCAGTGAGATTTTCACGTTCATGTTGTGAGAATCCTCGGATTTCTCCGAGAAGTTTATCAAATACAGCTGGAGGAAAATATCTACTAATGAAAGCAGTACGAAGTTCGTCCCATGATTCAATGGTTCCTTCATCGAGTTCATCAAGCCAAGTTTTAGCTTCTCCCGTTAAAGATAGAGGAAACATCATTAGTCTTACCGCTTCAGTTTCGGTAGCTCCGTATTTGAACATATCGCATACGCTTTGAAATTCATGAATGTGTTTATGAGCATTAGTTTTAATTCGGCCATCAAATTGGTTTCCCTTGACAAGAGTCAAGTGATTTCCTTTGATTGCAAATTCATTTGCGGTTTCAGGAATTGTAATAGCTAGTCCAGGGGTAGGTGCAACGATACGATCGTTGGCCCACATTGGTTCATTGTCAGCGTCATCCATTGGATCGTAAATTTGGATTAATTTGATGTAAAATCTGAAGTTTGAGATATCGTCAACAGGTGTGTGGTGAACACGAGGTTGTTCGGGTCTTTCGTCTTTTTGAGAAAAAGGAACTCTTTTGTTATTATGTTTTCTTTTGTTTAAAGTTTTTTCAGGTTCTGACAGAGGTGAAATGAGCTCAGTTTCAGCTGAACGAGTGTGCATTCAAGGATAGAGAGCGAAATTTAAATCAGTTTGACAAATTTCGTTTTCTGTGTAAGTAAGTGCGGTGTACACTGAATAGTGTGCGGCGTACTTGTGTGAAATTGCTATGTGCGGCGTACTTGGCGACAAGTACGGCGGTGTTATTTTTACCGAGAAGATTAATCTCAAAAGATGGTGAAAAAGATGATTCTTTTTTGTTTTATGAAAAGGTTTGTGAATTTTAAGAAAAACGTTACGGATTGAAGTAAGTGCGTCGTACTTGGTGACAAGTACGGCGGTATGTGTGTGTTTTGTGTATAAGTGCGGCGCACAAGTGTGTTTGTGTAGCGTGCTCTCTGTAACAGAAGAAACAGGAGTGATCTGGTTTTTGAAGAAATTCTTGGTTTTGTTTGCTAATTTTACTTCGAAAATACTTAAGGAACAGATTTAAGTCCCCGACAGCGGCGCCAAAAACTTTGATGTGTAAGGAAAGCTTTAAATTTATAATACTAGTTTTACTGATTTTAATAAACCAAACACACGGGTAAAGTATAACCCCCGTTGGTAGTATTAGATTAAGGTAAGACCAGGTCGTATGCACAGGGACTTAGTTCGTTCGGATTAAGTATAATAATTAGTAAATCAAGACAAATAACGATTATAGAAATATGAGGAATTCAAATATTAAAACAAATGATTGCTAGGATAGCTTAGATAATCAAGTGACAATGCTTATGTTTGATCTCAGTTTGATAAAGGAGCACAACTTATAAGAAAGCTATTTTCGTCAAAAGAGCAATTTCATAACTCGTAGGTTCAATTCAAGATTCATATTTACCCATTAAGTGATTTCTCTCGAAATAGTATTTCATGTCAAGTCTAGATTATTATTGATTCTTCTAAGTGGATTTCTCCTTTCAAAGACTAGTAACGCAGACAAGTTCCTAGAATTGCGTTTAACATGTTGGTTATTTCGACCTATCCCAACATATTATATTCAACCAGTTTCAATAAATAAACGTAATAAGACTAGAGATGAAATAGTTCACAATATAAACTTGAAATTAGTAGGGATCAAAACATAATCATAAGTCACTTTATTATATTTACATATCCAAGCAATCACAAGAGGTTTAGCCTCTCATGGCTAATGAGTTCATAACAACAGAAGTGAGTAAATAGTAAACAAGTGACATACAGATTGGATTGATCAAATGATTACACAAGTGTCACAAGTAACCAAGAATTCGACACCAACAAGTGCTTAACACCCCCTGTTCTGATTCGTTCACCCCTGCAAATGGCTCTGGATCACGTATTACTTCGAACGTAACTTAGTAGAAATTGGTATAGAGTGGAGAGTTCAAATGCTTGCAAATGAGCTCTATTTATAGGCATTCTGTTATGCGAAGTATGACACACATGCTTTGTGAGTGCGGCGCACTTTCTTATTTTCTTGGCGCCAAAGCTTCATAAATGCAGAGGAAGTACGGCGCACTTTATTTGTAAGACCGGCGCACTTTTATTTAATATTATATATTGACTTCCTTTGACCGAGAGGAAAGTGCGGCGCACAAGACTGGAAAACCGGCGCACTTGGCTTGCATGAAAAGCTAATCATGGAAGACTTCTTATTTATTTACTTCAAGTGGCGAAATAGTAGGTTTTGAGATGTATCATGCTCAGATCATCCGAGAGTGAACCTGCATTCATTTTATGCTATTAAGTACCAAAAGTTCACATCAAATGATCATAAAACATATAGTATAATGCTCAAGGAATATGTATAATTAGAGCGTTATCAGTCATCATCTTCACTATCACTCCATGCTCCTCCAACAAATGCTTTATTCACCTTTGGCTTAGGGCATTCATTGATGAAGTGACCTTTTTCACCACAATTATAGCATCCTTGGGTGCGTCTAGAGCTCTCACCAACCTTATTGTCATCACCTCGGCTTCCACCAAAATTGTTTCTTCCACCATTTCCTCGGTTACCAAACCTATTACCTCTTCTAAAGTTACCACCTTTCCTAAAGAACCTCTGAAAGTTCTTAGCCATAAGGTTTTACTCTTCGTCATCAACATCGTTTTCTTCATCACTACCATCTTGACTATCACTATCTGATGCGTGGGTTTTGCAACCTATGCACTTAGGTTTTACCTCTCAAGGGATCTTGAGAAGCTTACAACCCCCACCAGGCAGTGTACCTGACCGATGTAGTATAGTGAAGTGGCAAGTACCGGGGGATTGATCGTTCTCTCGGCGAATAGTGTCGTTAGGCTTGAAAAGCTACTCTAATTAGGTCTAAGGGTTGAGGGATGATTCTTTTTGTATTTTTATGTTTTATGAAAGAAAGTAAAAATCTCGGTTTTGGAAGGAGTGGGCGGAATTAGTTGCTAGGCAACTAACCCAAATATCTACTTTTGCAAATAAAATTAAATAACAAGAAAATTAAAGTGGTTGTGAAACTTATATATGAGAAATATGTGTTTACTTAGATTTCCTTACTCCCTAGCTATCTTTTATATGTTAATTGGTTTGTTGTGATTATGTGGATGACGGGTTGTATTCCTTTAAACCATTCATAGGGCCGTGTACGATCTTCCTTAATTCTATAAGCTCCTACTTCACTCCTATGTCGAGCCGATTTAAGCTCCTAACATGGGATCATTAGAATTCGCTCATGCATTAAATACAACCAAATAATCGTAGTACACATCCGATTCATGTTTCTTAAGACGTTCAAGCAAGTTACCGTATAGGAGGTTAGCCAGTTTTCTTAAGCCTAACATCGACTTCACCCAACCACAATAATCACAAGCAAACCAACAACATATAATCAATAGCTAGGTTTCATTAGATCTAAGCAAACACGCTAAAGACCTAGCCTAGCATGTTAATTGAAAGACAAGCGTAAGATATAATCAAACAACACATAGACATATTGATTGATTTGAAAGAAGACTTATCTTTAATTAAACATCAAGGTTTCAAGGGTGAAAAACCCTTAAAAATACTGTGGAATACGAGCTAGGGTTTTTCCCAAAAGTTGCACACTAATGAATGAAAATTAGAAAAGTATATATAGATTTTACAAGCTGACGGCATCACGTTCTAGTGCATGACGCCGTCACCTCGCCGCCAAACTATAATTCGGATTGCTCAGATCCACTTCTGACGCCGTCCCCTTATAATTCTTCCAGGCCGTCTCCCTTTACCACATAATGTGACGGCCTAGGCGTCACAAAGCGTGACGCCGTCACAAAAACTCTCTGGGGTGTCTCGTGTAAACTTCGTATCCATCTCTTTGTCAAAGCGTGACGCCGTCACACAGCAGAACGTGACGCCGTCAGGTACTGTTTCCAGCATATTTTGAGACTTTGTCATTTTCTTCACTTTTATGCTCCAAAAACGTCCAAAATAGCTTCTTTTCCAGATTTCCTCTCCAAAGTACCTAAAATGACAAAAGGAACGATTTAGGGCAATATTTGATCAAATAATTACGGATTAGGGCTTAAATGACCCCCTAAAAGCGGTACACTTTTCGCTTCATCACTATCATCACTAGCTTGGCTACTAATGACTTTAGCTTTAAGAGCCAAAGACTTAACCTTCTCCTTCTTGTATTTGGTGCTAGCCTTGTCATTCTCAAGGATCATTTCATAGACATTGAGATTTCCAATAAGCTCGTCAAGAGGAAGTTCCGCCAAATTCTTGGCCTCTTCAATGGCCATCACCTTTGGCCTCCACTTCACCGGAAGAGCTTGAAGAAACTTTCTCACATGGTTCTTGTTATAGAAGCTAGGATCTAGAGCCGTGAGACTAGTGATAATAGCATTGAACCTTGTGTAACCATTGTCAATAGTTTCTTCATCCGAGATCATAAACTTCTCATATTGTTGTATCAGTAAGTCGATCTTGCAATCTTTCACTTGAGAGTTGCCTTGATGAGTGATGATGAGATTGTGCCAAATTTCCTTGGCGGTCTTGCAAACGTGAACCCTCTCGAACTCCCTTCGAGGTAGGGCATTATAGATCAACATCTTGCCTTCATCATTCTTATCGAGCTTTCTCCTCTAATCATTGCTTAGATCCGAATATGGCTTTTTCACCAATAACTTTGTTTCGGGGTCTTCCACCATGAACACAAAGTTGCCATTTTGAATGATTTCCCATAGATCAAGATCTTTAGACCTAACATAGGTCTTAAACCGGGTTTTCCAAAAGCAAAACCCATCGGTTTCTAGCAACGGTGGTCTTTGCATAGAACACCCCTCAACATAGTTCTCTTGAGCCATGGATCTATACTCTACTTTACCAAAAATCTTAGTTAGGATTTTAGATTTTTTGGGAAAGAAGTTTTTGACTTAAAATGACTTCTCGGGAAGGTTTTAACACTCAAAAACTTGAGTATTCCGCTCTGATACCAATTGTAGAACCGTAGAGGGGGGTGAATACGGTTTCCTTGGCTTTGTGAACTTTTAAAAACCTTTAAGCCTTTAAGAAAACCAAGTGGTCTAAGTAAGAGCAACCACCAACACAATCACAACTACAAGTATACAAAGCAAGTAAAGAACACCATGATATATACTGGTTCGGGATGGGGGTTTATACCATCCGCACATCCAGTTGCGAATCCACGACACCGATACTATTCACTAGTATAATCCTTTCGGTGGACTACAAACCGTTACAAACTTCACTCCACCGATATTCCCAAATATTGATGCTCACAAAGAAGGAGCTACTCACCAACGGTATTCCGCCCTCGGAAACCACCCAAAAGAATCTCGCGATTCGACTTCACCTAAGGGTCACCAAGACCACAACCAAAACTTCCCACCGGNATCCGCACATCCAGTTGCGAATCCACGACACCGATACTATTCACTAGTATAATCCTTTCGGTGGACTACAAACCGTTACAAACTTCACTCCACCGATATTCCCAAATATTGATGCTCACAAAGAAGGAGCTACTCACCAACGGTATTCCGCCCTCGGAAACCACCCAAAAGAATCTCGCGATTCGACTTCACCTAAGGGTCACCAAGACCACAACCAAAACTTCCCACCGGAAGTATCAAACCCCAATTAGATCCCCAATGATCTAGGCTTGGTCACCAAGACACAAGACTTCCCTTACAAACAATTGAATGAATGAATGTTTATTTAATCAAGCCCTAACCTAACCTAGAGACTCGATTGTAGTAGAAAGGGTAAAGATAATAACACCCTCAACACAATCACAAGAGTGGATTAAGTTCTTGAGATTCTTCCCTTGCAAGGAGATGTGTTCTTTCAAAGATGTTAGTGTATTAAACTAAGAACACAAAATAGAATAGAGAGATTAGAGAGAAAGAATGTAGAGAGAAAGAATAATGGCAAGGGGTGAGGAATACAAGAGGCAAGGGGGTATTTATAGGCCAAGACCCAAACTTGGGAAAAATTTATCGAGCCCGGCGCGTTGCCCACGCGTCAATGCGTGGGTGACGCGCCAGAGGGTCTGTTGTATTTTTCCCAAGACTTGGGTGTTGATCCTCATAAATACCTAACCTTGCTAAACCCCCATTGTACTTCACACTAAACCTTAACATTAATCAATCTAAGGTTTACCAACTCAAATAGCCAATTTGGAAAGTGTTTTGTGAAGTGTTTATGAGAACACCAAATACCAAGGGTAGAAGAGTAGAAAGGGTAATTTGGTAGGGGTAGAATGGGTATTCCTCACATGGCATAATAGAGAAGAGAATATGCCATGGGATATTCCTCTATAGGGAAGAGTGTGAGAGGTTGGGTTAAGAAGTAACCATGGTTAGGTTAGAAGAGTGTGTAGAGAATAAATCATGGTTAGGTTAAGGAGTATATCCAAGGGAATATTCCAGCCTTGGTGTGGTTAAGAGTTAACCAAGGTTAAGTGAGAATGGGTGTGTATAGAGCTAACCATGGTTGGGTTAGAAGTGAACCATGGTTGAGTTAAGAGAGGATATCTAAAGGAATATTCCTTTCTTGGAGAGAAAGTGTAGATGTTGGTGAAAAGGTTGGGATGTGAAAGGGTGTAAGGAATATAAGGGTTGGATTGTGTGTGTGTAAGGGAATATGTAAGTGTGGATGTGATGGGGAGCCTAGTGTGTGTAAAGAGTAGGATGGTTGTGAGTAGTGTGTGTAAATTTGAAAATAAAGTTGTTGGGAGTATGAGATATGTGTTGTAAGGATGGGATGTGTATAGGGAGTGAGTTGTATGTATAAGGAATATGTAAGAGTGATTGGATGGGGAGCCTTGTGTGTGTGAAGAGAGGTATGTGAGTGAAGTGTGTGTATTTTGAAAATAAAGGTGTATGAATGTGAGTATGTGTGTGTAAGGATGTGTGTATGTAGAAAAGAGTGTATATGTGTGTATAGGGAAGTGTATGTATGTGTATAAGAAAAGGTGTATGGGAAGTTTGTAAAGTGAGGAGAATATTGTAAGAGGTAATATTGTGTGGGAGTTTGTGAGGAGACAAAGTACACTTTGTGTAAGGTGTAAGGGAATATTATAAGAGGTTGTTGGGAAGGTATTTTTGGGAAGGATTGTGGGAGATTTGATGGTTTGACTTTTGTAAAAATGAGATTACGAAAAGATTAGGAAAGATTAGTAAATAATCTAATTGTCATTAAGAAGAAGAGGTTTAGACAATTAAGATTATGAGTTGAGAAAATCATAGGTTACTTATAAGTCCAAGTAACACAACGTCGAGAATCCATAGTTTCATAACTCGTGACTTTCCACGACTCGACGTACTCAACTAACACCTTGGTACAAATAAGTCGAGTGTTTTGCCTTGATGTAAAGCATAACCCATGCGGGTAAGGATGCGTTTACGCAAAGAGACCTTGGACTTAGTTTGACCAATAAGGGAGTAAACCTGTTACGTGATTAGAGAAGATGTAAGCACGGGATATGAGCATATGGATGCTTTCACGTGATGTTACGTGAAATATATAAGCTCCCTAAGTTTAGAAAAGCCTTAGCTAGAGGCGAGAGTTAGAAAACTTGAGTTGGTGTTTTCCCGTAAACGGGTGTTTTAAAAGTTGGATCTCTCTAATCCCAAAACTCGTTTCGAGTGTTCTCAATTAAGCACATAGCATATTCATACCTGTATTGAAAGATCCACATTTGTCGGGTAAGGGGAAAGCCGACTTTCAAAATTCGTCCGAACCCATACAGTAGCCTGGCGCGCCAGCCACGCATTTACGCGTGGGTGACGAGTCAGGAGCAGGTATGGGGTTCGGGGAATTTTGGCTACCGTTTGTTATTTTATGTGTTTCGAAGGTTTATTTGTCATCATTAAAACATTAGGAGATCTTGATCATGTTGCCTCAACAGTCTAAATAACAGACTTCAGCAAGAGTCTCGTCTTTTTAATATCCGATATCTCAGCATCATTACTAGTCTTCATACTCTGCAGATTAGTCAAACACCCTTTAGGATCAATAACTGTTAAACCAGAAACAGAATTTAAAACCCTATCCAACTTATAACCCATAACAGTTCCTCGACCCTCCCCAACCGCAGTCAAATCCTGCATCCTAGAATCCAAGACAGTATTATATTCCTTCTCTCACATATCTTTCTCAAGCAATGTATCAGGCATTATATTCCTAAGCGAATAATCACCAATCTCAGGAATCCCATCCCACTCCGCATAAGACAATGTCCCCAACTTCCTCTTCAAATCCACAAGCTGCTCAGTAATATTTGGTTAACTCACACGATACTATTCAATCTCCTCCTTCAGCCTCACCATCAATCAGGATGCGATCATTGTAAAAGCTAATACTGGGACACTTTTTTAATAAAATGCTTCCTGCTTCAGTGTGTTTGAAAGAAGTCTTCTGACATTGCAATGATTAACCATGAACGCATATCTTCTAAGAAGCTATGACCATGTTAAACTTGGCTAGGATTAGCTTCCTCATTACGTGGGTTTCCACGAGTTTTGAAACCCCCCATCTCTGTTACAATCCGTTTGGGTTAGGTGGTGACAGTTGCCATTTCTACCATAGAGATTTGAACGTCTTCATATATAGCGCTGAGAATATAAAACACGACATTATGTTACATTTGATCTAAACGAATTAAAAAATGATAAATGCACATCAAAATCACAACACAGAGAACAAACACCAGAAGAATCTGTAAGTTAAACCATTTTCAAAAGATTTTGAAGCATGACATAGATGTAAAAAATAATACTCAGACATACTAATGAACCTATTAACTGATTAAGGTACTGATCATATCATCCGCAAGAGTGTTCAACACTTCTTAGTTCCAGGCCTCATCTTGGTGGGAACCAACCAATCATCTAATTCTATTACAATGCATCCAGATTCACAAAAACTACAGAATTCATTGGTAATTTTGTGTCTTAAAGAGCCAAATTTAGGAAAATAAATTAAAACGTACCCATTAAACATGTCACCCATTAAACATGGTAAAGTTTCTGTAAAGTTTATAGCGATTATATCAAAACCTTCCAAATTCGCGCTCGTAAACTTTCGTAACCAGAAAATAGGTAGAGAGTTAAATGCAACATGCATCTAGCATTCCTAAAAACATAATCGTGATATACATGAAAATAGTAATTGCACATTTCACGCCATTTACCTACAAATAGGTCAATTTGGGTGATATCAAACAGGTCAAATGTGATGACTTTTAAAAAGTTGGTCAAATGGGTCAAACCGTTTGTAATTCTGGTAACAACAACAGAAGTATTTGTGGGTCAACCTATGTATGAAAACCTTCCTGTTATGGCCTTTTTATTATAACTCACCTATTTTGTCACGTCTAATAACATCTAATACTGTGAATCTGTGATTAGAAACTTCAAAAACATTCAGCATAAAAAAGTACGCACCATAATTATGACATACAGAGTTGCAAACAACAGATTAAGTTAAAGGATCAAAAGTCTATATGGTTTGGTCAATTTATAAGAATTAGGCAACACAAACTTAGTGTATCACTGTAACGAAGATAAATAAATAAATTACCTTTCCTAATCTTCCCTCATAGACGTTTGTGTCTGATCTAGAATGATGAGACTTAGCACTAATATGAAAGGTTGCAGTTGGATTGAATATAATTATATCTGCATCTGATCCAGCAAGTAATGTACCTTTTCTGGGATATATATTGAATAATTTGGCACTGAAAAATAAAACATAACTCATTTGAATCAGCCAAGATTGATCAAACCAGTGTCCAAACACAAAACTGTATCTTCTAGAGCCTAGAAATAATAGTGAATATGTGGAAAGATCAATGGGTTTATTGCATTTTGTGCTTTTAATGTGCTCATTCTACATATTTTGAATGAGCATTATTCCCCCCTCAATATCATAGTTACTGTATGGAACACTTCAATTCACTATAATTCTAAGCTATGAGCCCGGCGCCTATAGCCTTGTCAAGTTATCCTAAGAACTTAACAATTAGATAACCATAAGTATAAAAATTTGTCAAGGGGGTGCAATGGCACCTCATGTACTGCACCTGTAACTGCCTAACTGGTACGAATGTAATGAACCTCATGTAAGGTTCCAGTTGAGTTCTACCCACGTGGGAGCAAAGACTGTAACACAATTAGCCTCCCCTACTCATGGCGGAAAAGGTTCTCCATTATTAATTTTTTTTGGTCAAAATATCCATCCTAAATGCATACATGATCATCAATGTTACGTGATTCCATAATGACATGATTTACGACTCGCCCTGTAGAAACACAAAGATATCATTAAAGTTAATTATCTCATTACATTATTATAACCAAATAGTTACTTTCTTTGCTTACCCCATAAATATTTCCACATCCACATGACGTGATCACGTACACGCATGACCTGGCAGAAGTGTAACAGAAATGAGACCATTGATTCTTTTTAGTAGATAAGGCCTTAAATATTTCCACATCCACATAACGTGATCACGTACATGCATGACCTGGCATAGGTGTTGTAGAAGTGGACTTTTTTTCAAAAACAAATAAGCCCATAAGCTGCAAAAATAACATTAGCAATAGCACAATACAGACCACATAGATTAGTAAAAAAGAATTGAACCTGACTCTTTCAGCAATGTAAGGAACCGCACTCTGGTGTACAATGAAAAGGAAGAATACCAAAAAGCAAATAGAATGTTTCAAAAGTATAGAGTTACTAAAGAAGATTTGTTGGAAACATGTTCACATTAATAAAAACCAAAGAAACGAAAATAGGAGTTTCACAACTCAAAGGTAACAAATTACCTGCTTGCCAGCAGCGTAAGTTTCTTGTATAGCGTTATTTGAGCCTGAAACATTGCATATACTATTCGTTCACCCGGCTGTGCCTTAAGAATTATAAAGACATATACTTCACAACTCAAAGGTAACAAATTACCTGATTGCCTGCAGCGTAAGTTTCTTGTATAGCGTTATTTGAGCCCGAAACATTGCATATACTATTCGTTCTCCTGGCTGTGCCTTAGGAATTATAAAGACGTAAGTGGTAAAAGTGTTAGAAATACTGAAACTCATGAAGACTGAAACACAGGCTGAAAGTAAAAGAGTAAAAGTGACAAGGGTGCATGGTTTTAAAACGCTCTAGAACTGAATCGCTTAACGAAACATGATCCAAATAAAAAAATTCAGTCTTGAGACCTGATCTTGTTCCCTGTAAATATAGGGAAGAAATATAGAACAATTTATTTGAGGTACGAACTAATTAGAACTTTAAACCCTGCTTTACTTACCAAAGGATAACCAAACTCTCCAATATCACGGCTTAACAGATCATCGACCTCTATCCATCCCGTTTGCCATTCAAACAAAGAATAAAGATCATAGTTGTGACAGAAAAATGAAAACTATACTATCAAATCCATTAAAGAATTAATCACAATATTAAATAACTTCATGAGAAAAACAACAGCATATTTTCATCATTAGGGTTTTCAGAATAAGGTAAATACCTATTTTAGGTGGTTGATTACATTGTACGAAACACCAACCAAATAATCTAAACCTTGTGAACATCAAAAGCAAAAAAGAAAAACCAACCTGTTACGAACAGACTCTGATGTCAATAGACCAACACTTGTTTCCATTGAGTTCATGTCGTTGTCCAATATTTGAAACTGAGAAAAGTTCCTGAAATAGCAAGCCGTGTGTGAAACAGAAAGTCAATTTAAAGTCAAGTAAACAAATATAAAACCTTGTTAGCTATCCTTTCCTCCTAATAAATTATTACTACCTGCAATTAATGGTTCGTTTAGCATTCATAATCGTTCCTCTCAAGTTCTAGACAAGAATGACCTTTTTACTACCAAAATTTTTTTGATTGATACCTGTAACAGATGCAAGCGTGACGACCGCATATGGCATGCACGGAACACAGCCTTCGGTTGGTTTCTCCATGTCATCACATTATAATTATATTATAATGTAATGACCTCCATCAGGTATTCTATAATACCATTAGCATTATATGGTATGCATATAATAACGAATCATATGACGTTATCGAGATCATAAGAAGAGTGATTGATGGTTCTAGTAGAGTTGAAGAATGATCAAAAGAAAAGTAGATGCTGACGTTGATTCAAGCTCGGAAGGTTCGGAGTTGCTGGTGATATGATTCTTCATCATGTAACACAAAGTGAGGAAAAAAAAACCCTTGAACATCAATGTTTTCTTGCAAACCTGTGATGAAGAAAACAAAACCGATCATTAGAGGAGGATTGTGAGAAAAAAAAAAGATTTTAGGGTTTTAAGAAAAAGTATATTATGGATGAACGATTGTGAGGAAAAAAGATATTTTAGGGTTAGAAAAAGTATATTATGGATGAACTGCCAATTTTTTCCCGTACATGTTTGATTAAGGCTGCCAAAATTGCCGGGATTAAGCTTGACATTACATAGCTTTATCACTTTTTATTTGCAAATTGTAAAACAAATGTTGTGTTGCTCTAGTGGTTGAGATATATGTTAATGTTAGTCGACACCCAAGTTCGAATCCCATTAGCATACATTTTTAAACATTACAATCCGGTTTTTACAACACCAAAACATTGCTTATGTAGCATGTTGCTTAGATTTCCGAAATTAATTATAAAAATACAAAATAAATTATAAAAATTGCTTACATGGCCAGAATGTGATGACATGGACATATTACAATTACATGGCATTGAGGTGGCATTAATGACGTCATACGCCTCTTGTTATATATAATGTATATATATGTATGTGTATATATATATATATATATATATATATATATATATATATATATATATATATATATATATATATATATATA
>LBNU01014354.1:0-13200 GCA_014162995.1 Artemisia annua | reverse complement strand
TATATATATATATATATATATATATATATATATATATATATATATATATATATATATATATATATATATATATATATATATATATATATATATATATACATATATATATATATATATATATATATATATATATATATATATGTATATATATATAAACATTAAAACTCTTTCATTGTTAAATATAACATTTTTAAGCTTGATTTTTTTTGCTAACAATTTATATAATTAAATAAAAAAATAATTAAAATTAAGTAATTCGGGTTATTCTGGTTATTTGGTTCGGTTTTTGGTTATTCGGTTCGGTTTAATCAAATTTAAATTTGGTTCGGTTCGGTTTTCAGTTTAACCCAAAATTTTTTAACCAAACAACCCGATAACCGAACCAACGAACACCCCTAGCGTGCTGTCACATTTGCTCGCTGCAAATTATATTCTAGGCTACGGGTATGTTGGCAAGTGGATGTAGCAAGCAAAATTATTTGCTCTCCATCTCATTTGCTTCCTTAAAACTGAATGTAGCAAAATTGTTTGCTCTCCATCTCATTTACTCGCTTAAAACTGTCTCTTCATCCAATTTCTTTGGTACATGCATTATTTAATCCGTTAGTTGTCTTCACTTGTTTTCACACCAAACAAAGTAAGCAAACTTGATACACGAGCAAACCATTTGCTTGCCATGTCCTTTTTTCTTTTAATTATTAAATAACTTTTTTTTGAACAAAGTGGCGAACAAAATGTATAAGTAGCAAGCAAATGGTGGTGCAGGTTTGCCATGTCGATTTTGGTAATGTAAAATAATAGTGTCGATTTTGATTATTGTATTTAGTAAGAGTAAATTTTGGTAATTGATTTATAAAAAACTCAATGTTTATGGAAAAATACAAAAAGGAAAAAAGTAAAACGAAAAAGTGAAAAACCCAAACACCCCTTCAAAAGAAAATAGGTAAAGACGAACCAGCTCATCATCGAACACGTCTTGTGTCCCACCAAGAAACCACGCACCGTTTACACCTAACCTTTCCATTTTCAACCAAAAAAAAAACCCAATAATCTGTCGGTGATTCATTTCATTACACAATCATTCACAAAACCCATCTTCAATTTTGCATTTTTTTTGCTCAAATTTGATCCCCATTTGTGTTTTTTTTAATGGATCAGTTTGGTGTATTAGTAGAAAGTATTGGTTTCAAAGCTTATGGCAAATCATCAGCCCCTTTAGCTGATTTAAAAAACACCCAAAAACCCAATACAAATAATAATCATAGTACTAATAATAATAGCCAGAATTCAATTAATGTTGATGATCTTGATGGTATCTTTAGATCCAATAATAATCAAAGCCAGCAATTTTCTGGTTTTGATGATGTTTTTGGAGGTGGGTTTGGCGGGAATAGTGTTAATGTTTCCAAAAGCTATGGTTTTGATGGTTTTGATAATGATGATGATGTTTTTGGGTTAAGGAAAAGTAGTTCCAGTGGTGGTTTTTTTGATGTTTCGGGTGGGAGTGTTAAGAAGGCGAATTCGGTTGATGATTTGGTTGGGGGGTTTGGTGGGATGGGTGTGAAGTCGAGTAGTGGTTCGGGTGGAAAGGGGTTGAATTTTGATGATTTGCTTGGGAATTTTGGTGGAAATGGGGCGAAGTCGAATGGTGTGAAAAGGGCGGAAGTTGGTTCGGGTTCGGATGATTTGTTATCGGGTTTTGGTGGAAATGGGCTGAAGGTGAATGGTTTGAAAAGGAATGAAGTGAAGAAGGTGGAAGTTGGTTCGGGTTCGGATGATTTGCTGTCGGGTTTTGGTGCTAAAAGTTCGGCAAGTAATGGGTATGCAGTAATTTCAATTTCTTCTGTTTATTACTTTAATTGTTTATTAGGATCGTAATTTTAAGTGGATTATACATGATTGAACAAATGTTCATAATGTGTATGAAGTTTAATACGGTATAGGTACATGGCATTGTTTTAGTTTGATACGGAATGTTGGCTTAGCCAATGTGGTTACTTACAATTGTCTACTTTAGAATCTAAGTTAGCTTTGTTCATTTCATAGTCACATGGAACGTGGTACGCTCCGGTACGGGAACGCGAAACGGGAACGCAGTTCGCTAGGTCCTTAAAATTTGGTACGAAGGGGGGTAGGCTCATTTTGGTACGCTCCGGTTCGTTTCGGTTCGATGTACCATATAATTTGGTACGATGTACCCAATTTGGTACAATGTACCATATTATACTTATACATATATAAGTTTTAATAGGTATATATATGTTTTATATAAATATTTACAAACTTTTATTAATTTTATTTTAATTTTATTATTAAATTTAATAATCCATACACAAGCCCAACTCAGATTTACGGATAAGTCTATTATTGATCCAAATTTTTGACTAGCCAAAAAGTCCAATAGGCCCAATAATAAACAAGTAATCTCAGCCCATCATATAATTGCAAATACCCAAGTACCGGTTCACTTTGGTACGTCGTACCGCTATACTTTGGTACGCTGTACCGATCCATTTTGGTACGTCGAACCAATAGACTTGGGTACGCCGATTGATGTTGTTTGGGAACGCTGGATATAGCGATCCAGATCGCGATCCCGAGCGATCCGAGTCGCGATCGTACCGCGTTTGGGTACGAACGATCCGAAACGCGAAACGCGGCCGAGTCAGCGTTTCTTGTGACTATGGTTGATTTAACATATATACAAATAGGGGTTTCTTCTATGTAGTTTGCAATGGGCAATTAGCGGAAAAGTACTAAGTTTAAGCGGTGTTTGGGGAAGTTAAAAGAGTAACTCATTCTGCTTAATGCCTTTATGCATTACAAAAGTATGATTGAATGCAGTAACTAATATTATGTAGCTTATCACCCTTCTCAATAGATTGATTAAAACGGTACCAGGTTGTTAAAATGCATCTAGAATTCATATTTGTAAGCCATGAAGTGTTTGCTGATTAATTTTACGGCTTGACGGATTTTTGTTCATATATACAGAAGGAAAGCAGACGCAATTCCTCCAATTCCTCCTTTTCAGTCTAGTGGTAATTCAGCGAAATCATTTTCACCTTCTGCTGAAGACCCCTTTGTAATGTTTGAGAATACACAGGGGACCTCTAAAGCAAACTATGGAGCTTCTGGTGTGGATGATTATCTAGATTCCATGTTCAGCACGGGCACTCGGTCAAATACTAGACCAAGCCAAAGCTCTACAAGTGAGGTAATAACAAATTTTCAAGAAAAAGTTGCGCAGTTTATGAGGGCTATTTCGATTTAAGATTGTGAGTCGTTCCACCTAATTTGAGAGACTTATACTTCCATATCACAATAAAGAACTTATTTTTTCAGAAGAATGTTGTTTTTGGTCTTTTATGTATCACTTGTGATATCGTAAATCATCTGCATTTGTTAAACACGCTAACAATTTATCATCTGATTGCTATATCTTTAAACAACAAAAGCTCATCAATCATCTGCAGGTCTTTTTATTTCAACTGGTTCTTAACCACTTACAAAATGCACATCCAAACATTCCTTAGTGTGTTAGGTAACCATACATTTGTACTGATATGTGGTAAATCTTTGTGTTTCAGGATTCTGTTTATGATGCTCTTTTCAACAACAATGTTGCTCCTAAAGTAGAGAAGAAGGTCTCGTTCGTGAGCTCACACAACTCGAAGAAGGCTTCGTTTGAGAGCCCACACAACACGAAGAAGGCATCCTCAAAGCCTAAGAATACCAACGATTTTGATTATCTTTTTGGAATGGGAGGTAATAGCATTTTAAAGCATTGTCAACTTGTATATATTTGGGCCAGAGATGACGATTTCAATCCAGTCACCTATAAATGGGTTGATTTGGTCTATCTTTTATTATAATGGTTCAAATGGGTTAAGCTAAAAGAAAGATTTAACTAGAAAGCAAACGAGCCAAATGGGTTAAACTAATAACTAATAATGCACCCAACTCCGTCTTAACCGGTCATGGGCTGAACTAAACGATCAACTGTTTTGACACGAACCTTTTGACAACTTAGCCAGCCGGCCTGACCCGCCCATTATGCTACCTGTAATCAGGCCCTTTTTTCCCTGCAGCTGATTAACATACTTGTATTTGTTTTCTTGTATGCAAAAGACGCAACTCCATCAGAAGAATTTCAGGAAATCAAAGGAGAAAGTGCAGAAAGAAGACAAGCAAGATACAACCAGCACTTAGCAACCCGGGAGCGCATGGTACGATATTACTTCCAGCAGCATTTGGTTTTTCTTTCCTGATTAGTAGCTACTTTCTGTCTTCCCTTAGTAGAACTGTCTCTTGAATGTTCGTGATTAGTTCAGCCCATAGTTGTTGAGTCCATAATGGAACAGTGAGGTTACAATTCTATGTATAATGATGGGAAACCTGGTACTAAGGAAGGAAGAAACAAGATTAAATTACTCTAATCTCAAATATTTTATGCTACCTTAGATCCTCATGTTTTGATGATTACTCATAACTTTGGTTCCTATCTAGTGAAAAATTGGATCAGCCCCAAATAGCTTGTGAAATAGTATATTCATGTTGGCCATCAGATATAAAATTGTACACTCCAGAATATTTACCCTTGAAATTCGGAGTTCAGAGGAAATAGATACCATTGACACTGTCCTATTGATGGCCTTTTCTGATGTTCCTTTATGAGGAAACAATTGAGTTCAAAAGATAGATGCTTTCCATGATTCATTATAGCATCTTGAACATGTTTACAGATCAATATTAGGCCTAGTGAAGAAGTACAAGAATTGTGGCTACACCATATTAAACGAGAAATCTTTCTGTATACACCTATGCAGGAACTTTAAACCATCTCAATCCTTCTCTATATATCGAGAAATGGTTAGAAGATTGAGTAGTGGTCTTCTAAATTTGAGGAACATTATGCATCTAATTTGTTTTAATTATTGTTTTAAATCTTTTTATCGTAGTTAATTTTTCGTTTTATTCTATAGTGTATATTGATAAATTCACATAACTTACTGAGTGTAAAACCAGTTGTTTAAAGAAAACATTCATAGGACGCAAGTTGTAGCCCGATTCATTATAATGGGTATTTGATACGAACCCTTCCCACACTAGGTCGCATCAAGCCACAAGCTAAGTGTAGAACTCACTCCAAAAAGCTATCTCAAAGGAGGGGGTGGGTAGAACTCACTCCAAAAAGCTAGCTCAAAAGAGGAGGGGACACCTTGACTTTATAAGCCACCAACCAATCCCATTGCCAATGTGGGATGGTAACAATACCCCATGCTTTGAAGAACGAACGTTCTCGTTGGTCGGCTCTGTTGGTCACATGATCTGAGTTATGTTCAAGAGTAGTATCATCAACCCCTTTGGCCTGTTTCTTTTGTCTTTGATCACAAGACAGTTTCACATAAAAAGATTCTCTTTTTACTGTGACCAATTTTTTCGTCTTTGACATCATTAATAAAGTCAGTCTCCTCGTCACTAGTTTTTTCATTGTCGTCTATTTTAATTAGGTCTTCCTACACAAGTTAAACGCTCCGTCATAGCCATCGCCAGTGACAGGAAAGCCTTTACTGGCACCGTCATTCGCCTCCTCGCTACTAGTACAACTTTCCATACTATTTTCTTCTGACATGCATTTGAAAACCTGTGTCATATGATCTGATGTAATGAGACCATGAAATAAGACCACAGCAAGACCATCTGCTCTTTTATTGTTGTGGTTGTTGATTCCTCTCTATCTTACATTTAATGTACCCATAATCTTTGCGAGTTGTTGTCGTATTACCATTATATCCTCCTGAGTCACTTGTTGAATCGTCCCCATTCTTGGCTGAGATGCCATGATTTCTAATTAGGAATCGGATTCATGAGACATTATAATCCCACCTTTCTTCTAACAACTCGAGACTGATGTGCATAGTGATCGGGATGAATAGTGTTTCTAGTGGTGAATAGTGATCCGGATGAATAGTTTGCGATGAACAGTTATCCTGATTCTGATCTTAAGATATAAACGAGTAAATACATAAATATGTAACATAATTAAGAAAGATAGAGTAGTCGACGTTCGAGAGGTCGAATAAGCTCTCCCAATGGTTAAATCACCAATCAATTATCATTATCAATATTCAGCATAATGGCTTCACAGCCCTAATGTCCTTTAATACTAAATCCTAAACTTACCATAATACCATAACTTGTTCACCAATTAAATGCAATGATAGGAAACTATTAATAATGTATGTAACTATATCATAAAAATATGAAGCCTATCACTACTTCGGCTGCTAAAAACACCTTGTCCTCAAGGTGGTGCTTGAAAAAGTCGCCTCGAGTGATTCCCGAATCCCATGTCTTCTTTTGAGCAAAGAAAGGCCCAAACAAAAATCCTTCTTTCAACGGCACAACAAAGATCATAATAGACATTAATTCAAGCCCGTGTTACTGATATTTTCTTCCCACACTTGAGCCACTGAATCAAGCACACGATTACAACTCAAGTCAGGCCCATATGAAGTCCAGTATCTTGGTTTTGAACGCGTATGACCTTCTTCTGTCACATTCATGCCTTGTTGAAGATTGTAGCAATGAGGTGTCTCCTCAAGATGGTTTCACAAACAAGTTTTACTGGCAAGCAGCCAACCATTTCTCCTTGTGCCCCTAAGGAATTTATTCCCTCCTTTTCCGGATCAGCTTCTAAGGCTCCTAAACTTGACCCTAGACCATCGCTTTCACTACTCTTAGTGACCTCTGTGGTGTGGATTGGACCCTTAGTTTTCTTCATCGCACCATAGTCTTCACCTCTCTTTTCCAAAGTAGGTATATTGGACCTTTGGTAGACGTACTTTCTTGCCGCTAATCATATTGGTTACTCATTCCTCTTTGTATCTTTGCACATTGTTGTTGTATTTCTATCTTATCATCCCTACCCTTGGCTGAGATGCCAAGAATTCCAAGTGAGTTCGGATTCATGAGACCTTATAATCCCAACTTTCTTTTAACACCTCCACACTTTTGTTGGCCATTGTTTCAAGAAATCAAAGGGGATAACTCTTCGAAAACAGTACTGAACTTAACAGTAATTTAGGTGGCTACCAAGTGATTCTGATGAATAGTGTCAGGATGAACAGTAGCTTGACTAGAATATATTATTCTATTTTTTTTGGAAAAAATTTCAGAATCGAATGGCTTTGATACATCTCATACTAGGTTGCATCAAGCCACAAGCTAGGTGTAGAAGATAGCTCAAAGGAGGGGGGCACCTAGACTTTATAAGCCACCAACCAATCCCATACTTAGCCGATGTGGGATTGTAAGAGTATTGCATGGACTTGTGGGAGGGGGGGCACCTAGACTTTATAAGCCACCAACCAATCCCATACTTAGCCGATGTGGGATTGTAAGAGTATTGCATGGACTTGTGTGTGTCCATGACCATATAATGATCTTAAAGTTTGGAATATGATAGATTTAAGTAGCGATAAAAGAAAACTCATCACATATCAGCAGTTACTCTAAGTTTAAGTAACTATTTAGGCTAATATATATTCTAAGAACTAGCATAACAATGATAATTGTCATAATTGAGACTTCTTTTTTTATTTCTATAGCAAATATGGATTTTTTGTGTTCCCTATCTTTACAGCTGGGTTTTATTAGATTATTATGCTTGATTTGATATATAATCAGTGTTTTATGAGCGTCATTAGGATAGTTAGCTAAATTGGCGTTTCTTCTACTTGAATAACAATCTTGCACAAGGAACTTCTATTAAAAGACAATGAGCATATAAACCATCTAAAAAAATATGAACGTTGATTATCTTTATATCTTCACCTATACTTGCTTAATATTTTGATGCGATGGGACTCTATAGCCAGAGCAAATGTTCGCTTTGATGGTTAGTTCTAAATTGGACCATTTCTCAATATTTCTTGCTAGATTAAAGCACTCAATGAGATGAACGAGCGTGACTATCAGGCGCAGAGAGAGCAGGACGAGAAGCATGTAAGTTTATACATAGCAGCTTTATGCATTCTTGGGATTACGAGTCCATTGAATTTTTATATTATTGCTAGGGTTTGAATAAAAATTTTACTTCTAGAAACAAGTGTATCTACAACTTGTATATTCTACTCTATTTATGTTTTCAAAAACATAGTTACTGAATTTGTTGAAGGCTGTTCTAATAAAATTGACATTTAGCAACAGATTAGAGGTAACCACACTTGTGGGTTGGGTATTGGGTTGAAATGGGTTAGGTAAGGTTGCCCACTACACTTTTCTTCATAATCCTTTGGTTTATGCCATAAAATTGTTTGCAAACTTTGACCCGTTTCTTATTAGCTATATTAAAATTTTACTTAACTGGTTGACTCGTTAGAAGTAAAAGATAATCAGAATCGACCCATCTATAAGGTACCACCTCAAAACTATGATGGTATAAGTAAACATGTATTTAGAAATGAAGGACAGACTGAACCCTTGTTTTTGGAGTTTAATCTTCTAAACATTTGTTAAATATATTTATTCCAAAGTTAGGTCAATGAATATTAATTCACTCTGCTATCGTTTTTAGTTTTAATTTTGTATTTCATTCTTATTATCTTGACATGTTCAAAATTTGATAAACGATACATGAGGGTGCATACCGGTATCCTATACTAAACTCGATGAGAACACTCCATGTTTCTTACATCTGTACTTGTACCAAAAACATTTCAGAGGGTTGCTGCAACTCTAGAGGGTGATATAAAGCGATGGGCTGTGGGAAAAGAAGGAAATTTGCGTGCTCTAATATCTTCATTACAACATGTACGTTATTCAATCTGTCATTTTGTTTTTTGTTGAAACTTCTGCATCTCCCCTTGTTATTAATTTCGGCCAAAAAAGTTCTGTTTCTTTTTGTCTCTGGTTTTACGTTCTTTATGGGCATCTGTATGTTAACATATTACTGTCAGTTTGATTGCTGTTATATGTATATGTATAATGATGCAGGTACTTTGGGCCGGAAGTGGGTGGCAGGCAATTTCGTTGACTGATTTGATTACATCTACAGCCGTCAAAAAAGCTTACTTCAAAGCAACTTTATTTGTTCATCCAGACAAAGTTCAGCAGAAGGGCGCAGAACAAAAGTATATTGCAGAGAAAGTTTTTGAACTTTTAAAGGTAAGCTGTCCCTATTTGTTTACTATCAATATTGAATGCAATATATGATTTTAGGAGTTGCAATAGCACCCCATTTTTCTGTCTCATTGTACTTTTTGTAACCATATTTCGGCCGACACGAACCCGATCCGACCCATTTTTACCTCATCATTGATACGAGTTTTCTTTGGAAAAAATCTGATATACATGATCAATGATTGTAGAACTATCTCGCCTTATCCTCCACTCATTAACCCTTTCTACTTATTCTTCATTTCGTGCATTTTCATTTTTTCTTCTTTCTTCACTGTTTTTTCCCATTCATTTATTATTATATTTGAGGGTCTAGGTTTTTTCTCTGCCTTATCAATACAAGCCAAAAGCGAGTATTGCACTTTCTCCAATGTTAGGGCAAACGACATCAAAATTCAGGGTATTCAGGGGTCTGGATTCCAAAATTAGGGGGTTGAAGGTAACAGATTATGCTAAAAGTGACAGATGTCTTCATACCATATCAATTTATAGAATCCAGTGAACCCTCTCACCCAAGGGTGGCTCTGCCACTGGCGCCGACCGTGTAAAAATAATGATGTGACATGCTAGTAAGTGTACTTGACCATTTTAGCCGTGTCATCTATTTTACACAGTTGGGAGCCCCTATCTTTTGATCGCACTTGGTAACACCCTTTTGGTTAGCTTGGATTGTGACCATGTTTGAATTTTCAAAAATGTAATTAATGTTATACTTTTATTTCTACCTGCATTACATAAACATTTCCGCATTTGATTAAACTTGGCTTAACGTGTTTTTTACAGGAAGCATGGAACAAATTTAATGCAGAGGAATTTAAGAAACAATAAGGTATTCTCAGACCAGCTGTTTTGAGCAAACTTTAATGAAGCAACAAAATGAATTTAAAGCTGTATGATATGTGCAAGGTGAGCTATTTCTTGGAATTTGTACTTGAGATCTATTCAAGTAATACGAGTTATGTATATGTACTAATAAGTTTGTGTTTATCTAATTTGTACAAAAGAAATACATCCTGTTGCTTGCTGTAGGGTATTGCGCTTTTCATTTAGCAACAGTCATTCATTGATTCAATTGTTGTTGTATGGTAATTGTTTGCAAGTTAAACTCGGGGTTGTAACTAAAAAGATGAGAGATATCATAATTTTAATTTCAAAAATTCTAATGAACAGGATAATGGTGGTATGAGATTAATGAAGGACAGCAAAGAGGTTCCACATGTGATATATAGCAACACTATTGTATGTATCTAAGGTCTATTAATGTTTGTTGATTCCAAAGGTTGTTCAACGATTTTCTAAGGTTCATCTAGCTGAATCGTACTCATGAGTGAATGCACGGTTTGGAATTTTGTTTATTAGTGGTTGTTCGGTCACTGAAGTGCGATAAACACATTTATGCGAACATCGTGCACATTGATAACGATGGTAGTGCCTTGATTTTGGTTATAATGAAATGTCGAGAGAACATGAAAGTTCTCGTTACTGTAGGCATGCCTCTTACCTGTGGTTGGGTGATGATTTAAGCAATCGGAGACATAAGGCTATGCACAGTCGTGACCCTCCACGACCTTGGCACATCAGCTTTCTCTTTCCAATGACCTGAGTCTAGGGGTGTGCATGGTTCGGTTTGGGTCGGTTTTTGGCTAAAGCCGAAACCGAACTGACATGTTCGGTTTTTATAGAACCCAAAACCGAAACCGTTTGGTTTTTGGCGGTTCGGTTTTTTCAGTTTATTATCGGTTTCGGTTCGGTTCGGTTTTTGGTTTTTTAGGTTTCTAACCATTTATATTTGGGCATGGCAAATTTATACCAACAAACTTGTATTACATAAAACATTGGTTATTCTTATTTACTTTTTTTTTGGTCAATCTAAGCATAATAATGTTAAGTGCATAATTCTATAAGTACACTGTACACACATGCAAGTGAACATACACATAGTATCACCATCGTCATATATTTATTGATATATTTTCAAGTAAACAAACGACACGAAAAACATGCATATAAACATAAACGTTAAGATAAATATATTATAAATCTACCCACAAAATGAATATAAATTTATAAATTTGATTTATTTAGTTATTTATTTATATTACATTAGTTATATATTATTATATAATAATCGGTCCGGTTCGATTTTTACGGTTCAGTTTTTGGACGAAAATCGAAATCAAACCGTATTTTTCGGTTTGTGAAAAATTAAAAGCCAAGCCATCAGTCTTTAGTTTCGGTTGGTTTTTTCGGTTTTGTTTGCTCACCCCTAGACCGGTTGGTTTTTTCGGTTTTGTTTGCTCACCGATAGACCTGACGACGACCAAGTTGCCACAGTCGTGACCATTTTTTTTATTATTTTTATTATTTTTTTTAATTCAGAGATTTTGAACTACAAATTTAAACTTCATTAATAATAGAAATATTACATAAATTAAATATTAAATTGAAAACACGAATTACAGATTAACAAACTACGATACGGAAATAAAAATGAAACTACAAATTACAATGAAAAGTCTGAGTTATAACCCTCATCACTCGAAGATTCCCGAAACTTTCCGCATAATACTCTGCTTCCAGAATGTCAAACATGTTGTTCCTGAGGTATTCTGCTTCCATTTCTTCTTGCTACCTGAGAGCAGCTTCCTCACGTGCTTCGTTTTCTTGTATCTCTCTCAGTACTTCCTCATCATGCTCAAGTAGTCGGAGTTCGTCCTCAGTAAGATTAAACGGATTGGGTTGGTGCTCCACCGATGGAGTGTTAACTGGTGGAGTTGTTAGGTCACCATATTAGTAAACACAAGTATTCAAATGAAAGAAATGAGAAGAGAAATAGACTTGGTTGATTAAGATCAATATGAAAGATGAAAGAACAAGAGTTTCCTTAAGATATGAAATTAACCAACAAATGTTAAGTGATACATAGTGTCCTATATATAGGAGGAGGATAGGGCAACACTCCCTTCCTTTCCTATCATCTAGACGTATGGGCTTTGAGGCCCATTGGACACTTATTGGACTCGTCTTATAACCATACGAGTATTAAGCTAAAACATAAATGAAAGTGATAATACTAGCAACCTATTACATTTATTGAAATGACCGAGACTTGACTGAATAGTTGAAAACTATGATCCTAACAATCTCCCCCTAAGGATCGGTCATGAAGATTTGTTGATGGATAGAAATTTTTCACGGTCATCGAGGTTGCTTTGAGACGTCTTTTGTTCTTCAATCTGTGAATGTTAACTTTGATAGCTTTAGACGTCTTTCAAAATGATAGTTGTAGAAATATATCATCGTTCTTTGATCTTTGTCTTTGTTGATGTGAAAACAATAGATGAAGTAATAATCCGCCATTCGTCACTTTTCGTCTTTCCAAGATGATTCGCTCTGTTCCAACATGCTCATACATCTTTCACGGTGTTGTTGTTATGAATTCTTAGCTCTTATGTCTTTAGTGTTGAAGATTCATGATTTTGAGATAGAATCTTTCTTGTTGAAATGTGATAAGGCTTTGAGCTTTCATCGACATTCTGATGTATGTATGAGCACGTGGAATTTGGTTTTCAAGACAGCATTTGTACCTGAAATAAGACAGTTAGCAATAAAACAACCGGTACTTACAGGTTTGAACTAGAATTCGTCAACAGCATATTGTGAGGACTCCTTCTAATTCGCGCCAAGGCCGTTCCTAATCGGATACCCCGTAAGGAGCTTACACGGGCACAACTAAGTACACCCACGATTAGGTGAGTCGCTGGAGATCACCCCACGACTGTAGACCGTTTGATGCCATCGTAAACACTAAGCGTAATCCACGAGGAATTACCGAAGTGACCTGCTGTCCGGGCTGTTTTATGTTAACCCTGGCAGGATTTCCATTCAATCATTTGAAAAATACTTAAGTAAATCCCTCATGAACGTTCTAGGCAGATTGCTAAGATCTGCGAAGGACTCGATAATTTACGATTGGTGTCCATTGATGTAGAACAACCAATGTAAGATTACTAAGTG
>LBNU01014353.1:139169-185732 GCA_014162995.1 Artemisia annua | reverse complement strand
CTTAAAATCTGACAGTAGCTCCTTGTCTCCTGTCATGCTTCCAGAGCAACCACTATCAACAATTAAATGATCTTTAAGCTCCTCTTCTGGGTTGCCCAGAACAATAATGAGAAAGTTAGTTTCTTTTAGGAACCCAAGCCATTACTGACTTGTGTTCCTCTTTTGGAGAGACATACTTAAATTCTTTGAGTTTGTAATCTCCACTTTTTTTGAAAGCATGATCAATTACTTTCTTTTGTTCCAAAACTTGTTCTGTTTTTTCAAAATAACTTTCTTTTACAACAAAATTTTCTTTTTCACCCACACAGTCTGAAAGTACTGTTTTTCCCCCAGCAGCACTTTCTTTCTTGACCCACATGGTTTTAACACTTTGTTTTGAGCTCTTTGGTTTAGGTACTCTATTTGAGGTGTAAAGCCTTCTAGATTGAGTGTAACTTGATCTCCTTGGTCTTACATTAGCAGTACCTTGATCGGGTGAAAAATTCCTAACAGTACTTTGTGAAGGTACTATTTTTGTCTTGCCAGTACTTTGAAAAGTATTGCCTTGAGGTACTGGTGGTTTGGAAAAAGGTCTTTTCTGGTGAGGGTACCTATAGTCTTTTGTGAAATTACTATGGTTGACCCTACTTGAATAGTTCCAAACTGGTTTAGTCTCTTTTGGCCTATGGTTAGCAGATTTGGTCTTTGGATATTGACTTAAATATTCTGAGTGAAAGTTACAATCTTTAATCAAGTGAGTAGGACTATAACAAACAAAACATAATTTTTGATTCATCATCCCAAATCCTCTACTTTGAGTTCTATGGCCAAAACTATCATGACTTCTAGATGAATGATTAAAAGGTTTTCTAAAGTTAGCAGTATTTTGAAAAGAGTTTCTTGAAGGTACTGCTGAATGACTAGCAGTAGTTTGAGAAAAGTTTGAATGTACTGCTTGTTTTGAAAAGACTTTATGAAACCTTTTATCATTGTTTCCACATCCTGAATCCCTAACATTCCTTTTATTGTTATCATCCTTAGGATTCTCATGGCGAGATTTAATTATCTCAACTTTTTCTTCAGATGGACTTGAATTAGATTGACTTTTAAGCTTTTTCCTAAACTCTAGATTATCTACTCCAAAACAAGAGACATCTGTCCTAGGTGGCTGAAAACTTCCAGTGGCATGAGGAACTGCATGATACCCCTCATCTTTCTTATACTCAGGAGGTGTTGGACTAGTGGGTTCCTCATTACTAGATGTGTTTTCTTCTGAGCAAGTTTCAAATTCACTAGTTGAGATCTCTTCTGAACTACCTTGTTCCTTATCACTAGCTGAGTTTTCTTCTGAACTACTGTATTCCATACCAAAACCTAGTCCAGTTTTAATATGTGATCTTCTTTGTTTTTCAACAAAACTAACATGTGACAGACCAGATTCTTTCCAACTAGCAAACTTTTCTAACAACTCATCTCTTTCTTTAGTCACTTTTTCTAGCTCAGACACCTTACATCCTAACTTCCATTCACTCAATTTTAATTGATAGTCTTGTTGCTGATATTTTTCTGCCCAAGCCAGTTCATTATTTTCATGAGTGATTATTTTGGCTTCCATTGACTCTAAAGTCAATTGATAGCCAGCTACCTCACCCCTAGCCCTTCTAAAATTATCTCTTTCAGTCACATAATCATTAAGCACCTTTTGATAAAGAGTATTACACTTAGAACATACCTCAGGAGTAGTGGGTGAACTTGGTGAAGTAGCTACCATAGCAAGCAGAGCAGGTTCATCTTCACTTTCCATGCTCCAATCAAAGCTTCCAAGACCATCAAGGCTTCCAAGACCATCTCTTGTTTCCAAAGCAGCAAATCCTGGTTCTTCATCAAAGGCTGTGCTCCAGTCTTCCAATGCAACAATACAGTAGGTTACTGGTTCATCATCAAATTCAGCACTCCAGTCAACCTCTGATAGATTTTCTTGAGCTACCAATGCTTTTGGTTTAGTTTCGGTAATAGGAACCTCCTTGGTTTCAACCTTGGGTTTCTCAATCAAACTATTTGCTTGATATTTAGCAAACTTGCATTCCCTTGCAAAATTTCCAGGCCTTTGACAATTAAAGCATTCAATCTTAGACTTATCAAATGCTATTCCCTGTTTGGCTTTGAAGTCAATACCTCTTCCTGTTTTCTTCATGAACTTCTTGATCCTTGCAGTTATCATGGCAACTTGCCATCTTATGTCAATCTCTTCTAGATCATCTTCTTCAATTTGCAACAAGTCTTCTTCATAAGTAACATGCAGGTAAAGTGGCTTGTTGAGCAAAGAAAGAACATACAACATCATCAGAATTCATGATGTTTGATGGTGAGGAAGTGGTATTGGTCATGGTTGTACAAACATGCTGTTTTTCACCAACAGTACTTTGAACAGGATAAGCAGTACTTTTAGTGGAAGTACTGCTTCTGTTTTCAGAAGACATAAAAGCAATGTTGTGTAATTTTGAACTTATTTGACAATTCATCTCATGCTCATACACCTTTAAGTTGTTGTAGAGATCATCAAAGTCCATACAATCTAAACCAGGTTGTCCTCTGATCATAGTAGCAACCACATGCCATACAGATGGCAAACTCCTTAAGAACTTCAAGTTTGCATCTTCAACAGTTACCTCTGCTCCATATAACTCTAGCATACTAAGAAGATTTTGAAATCTATCATAGGCAGCATCAAGACCTTCTCTTTCACCAACAGTGAATGTTTCAAACTGTTGCTTCAATAAATTTCTATGCATCTTCTTGGAAGCATCATTACCTCCAAACCTTGTTTTGATTGCAGCCCATAATTGCTTTGCATCCTTAGCATCATGAAACTTGAGTAGGTGACCATCAGGAATAGCAGACAGCAGTATGTTGAGAGCCTTATATTGATTTCTTTTTGTAGCTGCTGGCACTTGTGGTTGAGGTGGTTTAGGTTGTCCTAGAACTATTTCAGGTTCTTTAATGACCATATTACCATTAACAATTACATCCCATAGAGCATGGTCTGTAATAGTAATGTACTGCCTCATCTTCATGCTCCAGAGATCATATTCTCCCTTCTTGATGATAGGAGTGAGGTGATGGATGGGATTGGTGCAGCTTCAATCGTCATCTTTAGGGTTTGTTAAATCGGTTTTCAAGGATTTCTTCTTAATCAGAGTTTCCACACAAGCTCTGATACTACTTGTTGGATCGATATACTCTGACCAAACTAACTATGTAGCTTGTAAGGGTTTAGTAATATTGGATAAATCCTAAACTACTAACAATGAAACACTGAATAACTCTGTTAAGTATGCGGAATCTACTTTAACAAAGCTAAGAAGAATTATCAAAGAACTTTGATTATATTAACACTTTGAACCTGCTTACGTACACAGATTCACTAACAACCCTAAATATCTCTGATATCGTATTCTAAAGTATTCGCATTCTCTAATGCCAACCTAGGGATCCTTTTATAGACATAAGGAAAACTCTAGTCGGTTTACAATACTTGAACGACAAGTAAACAAACTCTAATCTAAAGAACATTCTAGAATTACATAATGATCCTTAAACGTTTTACATTGTAGTCCTTGATCATAGCAGTACTCTGGTAAACAGCACATTGACTTTCTTCAGCAGCACTTTGACTTTTATGAGAAGCAGTACTTTGATCTTCCAGCAGTACTTTAACTTTATAACCCAACACATGAGCTAACCTGCTATAACAACTCAGGTATTCCAAAATCAATTCATCTGCTACTCTTTTGTTCATTATGTTATTGTGTTTCATCTACGTTTCCAATACTTTGCACTAATTGCCCTGACACACACTTTATAGTTCTTCAAGGTGTGGCTAATAACTTACTCCAATGTGGGTTTTGGATTGTTTAAATATTTAATCTGTTTTGTCATGCTGCTTCAAATATAACTGTTTAAACTGACATTGTATTAAATTTTAATTTGTAACAAAAAGCTGTAGACCTATTCCACTTTCACGAGGTGAGGCGTATCTGTGTTAGAAAGCGTCGGTAGCATATGGCCATGGTTAAACCGGGTTTTAGAAGAGATTAAAAGAGGGGACATTGGTGATGGTAATCCTTGATGTATTTCCATCTTGAGAATAAAAGGACACCTACCATAAGGTTTTATTCTCAAGATGGAAATAAATATAGGATCGCATCATTGTTGTCGACTCTTTTAATTTCATCTCAAACACAGTTTCTTTTTATCAGAGATAGTTTCATTAGATTACAGTCACCGTGCTCATCATCATCATCACCATTTTCGTCATCATTTATCTCAATGATCTTTTAAAATTTGGGTTTTTAGTGATGTATCTAATAACTTTCTTCAATGTTGCTTTGTGATTGATTTTCATTTTTTTCTACTTTGTGTTTATGTTACTCAGATCGTTCGACATGTAACTTATATCGGTTGTCTTAAAAGGTTTTAGTTACATTCGTCATGGTTATGATGTCACTTTAGTTAATACAACAACGCTAATCTTAAATGAGAAACCTAACATAGCAAACATTATCTTAATTTTTGCGGATTTTCGCTTCTAGCACATACAATAATAACATATACAAACGCTTCGCAGCAACATGCGAGTTAAAATCCTCGTTGTACTCAACACTGAAAGCAACACAAAAATTGTAATATATCAATAAGAGCATGAACAAATTCATTCGAAATCAAATACAACATAAACAACTAAAACAATATTAAATAAAGGTGTGTGGATCTAACCAGGTCGGAGGAAAACATGCGTGTATGTGTATGGATCTAACCGGGGTTTCTCTTCTCGTGGGTTTAAGTAGCCGGGTTTTACAGTGGGACATGATGCTTTGAATTCCGCCTCGTACNAAAAATATTTTAATTTTAAAATCAGTTTTTAGTTAAATTAGAATTTAAAAAAAAGTAATTTTTCATTTTTTCTAATTATCTGCAATTTAATACATTTTAATAGTTAAATTAGAATTTAAGTTATCTTTAATCCTTTGTAATTAATAATAAATCACAAAAAGACAAAAGAAATTTTATTTTAATTTAAATAATAGTTTCCAGTTAATTTAGATTTTATAAAATTAAATTTTCATTTTTAAGTTAATTGTCAAATTCATTTACTATTTAATTTCTAAACAAAATACAAAAAGATTTTTAATTAATTTAAATTAAAGAAAAGAAAACAAAAATATATAATTTTAATTTTTCAAAAAGTTTTTAATCTCATTTAGGATTTTGTAAAATTTAGTTTTACCCCATATCCCTTTTAATTTTATTAGTTGCCTTTAAATCTCGGGAATAGCCCGGGATTCACGTTAATTACGTTTAATTTCACGTTTTAATTAGTTTGCTTTAATTAAGTAAGTTATTTACGAATTTCTTTAATTGTAGTTTTAAAAAATCAAAACATTCCTTTTTATTTCACTTTTCTTCACACAAATTCACAAATCGACAACTACGGTTCCATTCACCTTCACACGGATCACGACCCGGGTATTTCTTATTCGTTGAGAAATTACTTGGATAATATACTATAACTATAAACGACCTAACCAGTGGCAAAACACGAAAAAGCTTACATTGAAAATCAACATGTTTTTAATTCCTTTCGCATTTGATACTTTTGGTTTTCTTGCACCTGAGGCATTGGAGCTTCTTAACAGAGTTTAACGTGTTATGCATAGTAATGTTATTACACATATGACATATCTCCTCAAGTGTTGTTTTTAAGAGAATTAGTATTGCAATTCAAAAATAACTAGCGACGCAACTTATTACTTGTTTGCCTTCCAGCTTTATGTAAATTTAAATTAATTGCTAATAAAAAAAATAAAAATAAAATAAAGGTTCAATCACAATCAAGTCGACAACAAAAGATAATTAAATACATGATTGAGTACTTATAAGTTATTTTGTACGTACACAGTCATCGACATCTGCTAAAGCCAAAATCCGTGAGCATACATTCACAAAAATCATAGTTGGATATGAAGTAAATTACACGGACGATCGTTGTCATTTCTAAAATATCAAAGTACATATGCAATGCCAATGAATGGTATTCATAAAACACGATTTGGAATTTTGTCACATTTACATTTAAAAAAGATGTGGCTTAAAGTTAAAAAAGATATATCATACACATTTAATTTAGTACTTATCACGATTTATTCTTTACAAAAATATATTGTTTTAATTTTTAGCACGAATACTTTATAAATCACACTCTCTTTTTTGAAATTTTTTTTCATATACTTTTGACACAGGTGTGTTTTGAGTTTTTTTTTCTTCAATTAAAATTGTATAAAAAATAAATTTTGACCAATTTTGACTTTTCAATTGACCAATGAGAAGACTAAATTGCAAAATCAATCCTTTAATCGAATCCCTGAATTTGACCAAAAACGAGTTTTCTTATTATAAAAATAAAGGGTTTTGCTAACCTATGCCCAGTGGACACACGTATTTAACGGGTTAATAAGAGTAATGTTTTCGTTAATTTAAGTGTAAATTATGTTCAAATGTAGTAATTTATCAGTTTATTTAATGCATATTAATTGCATTTTTTTGGTTAAAATAAAAAGTTTGTATTTATTAATTACGCACTAACCTGTGCCAATTGCGCACTTGTTAGCAACATTTTCTTGAATGTTAGTGGTCTTTGTGGGATCATTAATTCTAAACATGAACTTAATCAACTAATTAATGTTACTTAGATCACAAAGGTCACATCAACTAATTAATGTTACTTAGATCACAAAATGTCACAATTCGCTTCATTCAAGGTCAATGCTTGATCTCACATGTCACTCCATTTTCTCTTAACATATACGAGTATATATATCCCCCCAACTCAATTTACATAAAAATGCGATACATGCTAGTGGATATATAGAGTGAGTTGGATCATCTTCAACAGCTAAGAATTATGACGAAAAATTATAAAGAGAAGTGTACTTTCATGGTTCTAGTGACAGTCGTTGGCTCCCTTTTCGTGCTCTTAACTGCTGCATGCTGGTTAGACCTTGTAAGTGATCACTGAACAAAAACGCGTTTAGCTGTTTGATATTTAAACCAAAAAGTGCATATGGCATATGTGCATGTAGTATCGTTTATATGCATTTCAGTTTAACTTTTCTATGATGATGAGTCAAATATTGCAAATATTTTGCTTGCGACGAAGCGGAACACGGATATGTGATGTTTTTTCATAGTTTTATGCGCACGGGTAAAGTATATCTTTTCATCGTATTTATAATAGTGTACGTATACGGTAGTCGGTATACATATTCTGAAGGTGCAAGTGCTATAGGATACTAGTGAAGTTCACACTACAAGTATGGCAGGAATAAATATCAGTCTTGCAAAAAAACCTTACAAGGCTGATTAATCGCCACCTAGGCATTATTAGGCCATAAACCTTTTCGATTTGTGTATTACGGTCAAATAAATCAGTCAACCGTGGTCAATGGTGGTCAACGACTGTCAAACTTGACGAAAACTTGCAAATCTTGACAGAAATAACCAAAACTCGTTATAAACTAGTTTTAATTACTTATAGTCGCTGTTTATATCTATTACAAGATATTTTTTTAAAGAAAATCTTGCCAAAAATATCCAAAACTTACCAAGAATGTCAATCCGATTAATCCTGCCTAGACCGATTACAAGCTACAAGGGGGTCGACCGTCCGACTACCGAATCGCGATTTTTGCAACCTTGGGAGTAATAGTACAAACTCTACACATATTAAGCTATAAGAGTTTACAATGAAGATTGAAAAAAGTAGTATGATGATTAAAAGCTTTGAGATCAAATTAATTTCTAAAAACTTTCAGCTGTAAAGATTTAAACAATTCGTCTATCCTTTGAGTATGTATGTTGAGCGACTTCTCATTTTTAAGTTTGAAGATTTAGAGGAAATGTTTCATGACTTGCGCTTGTTTAAGATACTATAAATTTTGATCAAGCGTGTGATATTGCTGAAAATAACAAGTAAAATTGAGTGAAGTTTAGCGACAAAATAGCGAATTGGCAGTTAAATGAGGTAAGATTCAATTTAAACTATTTAACCATGGCTACTTAGCCTTTTTTTTTTTTTTTTTTTTTTTTTTTTTTTTTTTTTTTTTTTTTTTTTTTTTTTTTTTTTTTTTTTTTTTGTTGTTGTTGTTGTTGTTGTTGTTACTTTTGTTGTTGCTGCTGCTGCAAGTGACATTCATTTTCAGCTTTATATGCTAATTTAAGTATTACTCGTATATGTGTCGTCCATGTTTTCGAGCCAATCAATCATACAATTCCAAACAACAAGAAAGGTTCCTTATTTCCCACTTGACTGTCTTTCATGGAATGAAAACTTGACATGTCCCAANTGCTGTTGTTGTTGCTGTTGTTGTTGCTGCTGCAAGTGACATTCATTTTCAGCTTTATATGCTAATTTAAGTATTACTCGTATATGTGTAGTCCATGTTTTCGAGCCAATCAATCATACAATTCCAAACAACAAGAAAGGTTCCTTATTTCCCACTTGACTGTCTTTCATGGAATGAAAACTTGGCATGTCCCAAGAACTACCCAACAACTCATAAAAACATAGGCCATTCAGCGTTCAAGACATGTCCTGATTACTTCCGTTGGATCCACGAAGATCTAGCCCACTGGAGAGAGACGGGGGTCACAAGAGACATGGTTGATGGTGCCAAACCAAGTGCTCATTTCAGGATAATAATTCTTGATGGAAAAGCTTATGTTGAAAAATTTAGAAAGTCCATCCAGACTAGGGATTTATTCACCTTATGGGGGTTCCAACAATTGATCAGACGGTACCCTGGAAGGGTTCCTGATTTGGAACTTATGTTTGATTGCAATGATCGACCAGTGATAAAGAAAAATCGCTTTAGGGGACCTGATCCAAGGCCTCCACCACTGTTCAAGTATTGTTCTGATCACGGGAGCTTGGATATCGTCTCACCAGATTGGTCCTTTTGGGGATGGTAATTAATCTATAAGCTATTGAACTTCTTTGTCATAATATATGTTTAATTGTAAAAAAATGAATTTAGGAGTCTGATGCATAAATCAAACTTGACCACTGCCAAGGTGGCCTAGTGGTCAGTCCGTGATATCCTCACAAGAGGTCTCGGGTACAAACCCCACTAGGTAAACATGCATCTTTGAGGTGGCCAAAGAAATTGTTCAGAAATGGTACGGCTATTCTCTTATTAGACCACGCACAGTGGAGTCAAATACTCGCCCTCCTGAGTAATTTGAATAAGGTAAATCTCATCTGAATACGTTTATATTTGAATTGAATGATTAAATTATATTATGACAGGCCAGAGACAAACCAAAAGTCATGGGAAATAACATTGAAGGAGCTTATAGAAGGAAACAAGCGAGTCAAATGGATGGACAGATTACCATTCGCTTATTGGAAGGGTAACCCTGATGTGTCTCGTATTAGGGCTGACCTTAAAAAGTGCAACGCAAACTACACTTCTAATGTTGACTGGAATGTTCGTTTATTTTTCCAGGTTATCAATAATTTTTGTTATGTTTTCATTTTAGATGCTAGTAGACTATATGGAGATATCACAACACGGCTTGTTTTAACTCGAAACATCCACGAAAAAAAATACACTTGTAGACAGCAAGATTAATATTTAGATAGTCTATAAGAACAGGAAGTTGAAGCCAACTAAGATTGGTTGCATTAGTAATCTAAAACATATAATGTTGTCGATGGTTTAACATTTTGTTGTTGAATGATACAGAACTGGGTGAACGAGTCTACACACGGATTCAAGGGTTCAAATATAAAAGATCAGTGTACTTACAGGTATATATTGTTGAATACAGTAAGTGTTTGACAACATTCTATTTGACAAATTTGATGGACAGGTATAAGATATACGTAGAAGGATGGGCGTGGTCAGTGAGTGAGAAATACATATTGGCGTGTAATTCACCAATGTTGTACATAACCCCACGTTACTATACTTTCTTCGCAAGGGGATTGACACCACTCAAGCATTTTTGGCCGATTCGGGACTATGACAAATGTAGATCTCTAAAATTTGCTGTTGAGTGGGGAAACAATCACACTTCTAAGGTAAAATAGCAGTCATGCAAACTTTTGATCTTAAGGGTATGGTTATTTTCGACAATGGCAGTTTGGTACCTTTACATTACACTCTTTTTGTATCATTGTGAGGCATGAAAATTTTTATACTTTTTAAGTTTTTCTGTTTTGTTGTTTTAATCTCGTGTTTTTAAATGAACAAACTAGGCACAAGAGATGGGTGAGGCATCAAGCCGGTTCATTCAAGAGGACGTGAAGATGGAATACGTTTATGACTACATGTTACATCTATTGACAGAATATGCTAAGCTCCTAAAGTTCAAACCTACTGTCCCTCCAAATGCAGTGGAGCTATGTTCAGAGTCGTTAGCATGCCCTGCAAATGAGAAGTTTAGGAGCTTCATAATGGAGTCGCTTGTTCAGCAGCCTACGGACACTCTCCCGTGTACTATGCCTTCGCCATACGATCCATCAACTCTTAAAGATATTGTAGACAACAAAACAAGAGCTATAAAGCAAGTTGAAATGTGGGAAAATGAATTTTGGAAGAATCAAAACGTAAAGTAACCTCCAATTGTTGTACACTTGTACTTCCATTATATAGTATGGTTGCAAGATATTGCTACAAAGTCAGGCTTTTTATGTATGCATAGATAAATTCCTAAACCATACATGTAATGACTAATGAGAGAGATTAATTTACGGTACTAGTGTGTTTTCATGTGTTAAATAGGTAAAGTTAGAAAAAGCCGGTGCAAAATGAATATATGGTGGCAAACGGTTTTAAAGAGCATACAAAGTTTATTCAGACACGTACAAGTGTACAACACTATTTTTTAAGCCCAACACTCTTACTAATTACAAGCTAAGGTATTAAGGTTGCATATTTGAATGAAAAAGGTTTGTATAACTAGGTGTGTTTGTTTCGTTAAGATGTTTTAGGTCTAAATCTGACTACCACATCTTACCAGTAAGAGGTGGCTAAAAGTCTAAGTCTGAACAAAATAATGATGTTTGTTTTTTGTATAATCGTCCGAATGATTTTAAGTGCTCGTTTATGCAATTTATTTAAGTAACTTATGTAAATACGAAACAAGACTTTTTATCATAAATATAATATAGTTAATAAACCATTAAATATATTATATTAACACGAATCTTCAATCTATTATCGAGTAAGAGGCAGTAAGACAAGTCCCCACCTCTTACTTGTCACACCTCGCCAAGACGGAAACGCGAGTGTGTAACTTCATGGATATCATCACAACACATGGTGTCTATATAGAGAATAACTACATGCAAAAAAATAGAGCAAAGTACAGACACAAAGTGTCATGACGATACTCCAAAAGAAAGTAACCAAATCAAACCTCCAAAGGCGTCTTCAACAAAGTCAAACATACTCATATCCAAACATATAGATAATTCATTCTCAAATGCAACTAAAGTCTCTTCTAGTCGCTTCCTTCTATCTTATCCTTTGAATGCTCACCTGAAAATGATGCTTAAAACGTCAACATAATGTTGGTGAGATTCATAAGTTTAAGACACACATTCACACTCAAGGCAACCAGTTCACTGTAATTATAAAATATAGTTGGACGAATAAATATAGTTATCATATAAGCTAACATGCAATCACACAATAAAAGGCAACCATTGGGACGGAACGTGTCCCCCGCTCCAATATTGGCATCAATTAGGTCGCATGCGCGAGCAACAGGATAAGCATCCTCCCAATTGAATCACGTATATATCCACACAATCTTGGCATCAATTAGGTCGCATGCGCGAGCAACAGGATAAGCATCCTCCCAATTGAATCACGTATAATCTCACAATCATATCATCACCGCATAATCATCACACATAGCATTCACATGATAACATTATAAGTCCAAGCTTTTAAACCACACATAATCACAGTAACTCAAATCAAATATCACAAGCATCATTCCCATCCCAAGTTTAAAACAAAGTTAAAATATGGGACTATGAACTCACCTCAACTTTGAAGCTTCCAACAAATATAAATCACAAATCTATACAACACAAATAAGTTCACGTTACACATGGTCAAGCTAAAAGCCATAACCCATGCAATACTCATATGATGGATTTCTAAGGTTCGTATGACCCACCATGGGTCTCCTAGACTCCATATCAAACACCACCAATCAGTAATGCTCACTAAATCCGTTGCACTTATAATTTCAGAAAACGCAGAATTTTGGGGTACATTCACCCACATAAAATAATAACAATTAAAGCTTAACAACTCACAAAAAAAATTCACCATGGTCTCTCATAAGTATACAAGCTAATCCCAGAAGGCCATGGTCCAATAACACACACATACCCATAAGAAAATCAAACTTGTCAACTATCCAGATTCGGATCTAAACGCACACCAAAAAGTTTTGATTAAATAAAAATACTTCTACAACTTTTTATCGCAAATCCTTTTCGTGGAAGTCTAAAATAACCTAAAACTCAACTTCTCCAGAAGGGCTAACCTAGATATCACTTTTTCAACCACAAATCACTATCAAACTTATACCCAAATTCTGTCCCAGTTTAACAGCTTTAACACCTTATCTTTGAAAAATCAAAAGACCAACTTCCGGACCTCGAAATCAATCGTGGTCGGACTTTTTGGAAAGCTCTTTCTCTGAACTATAATTTAGACTCAAAATTCGTGATCTAACTCTTTTCCATCTATTAAATATCATCGTATCTTTACAGCCCTAATATTCTGTCCAAACCCTAACTTGAAAACTAACGCGTTTAATGACCAAATCTCTTCACCAATCATCATACTAGTATTAACCAATGATCCTAACATGTTTAAAATAATTAATTTACAGAAGTTTACAAAACCCTAAATCCATCATAACTTGTATTACATGAATCTATTCAATACTTACACAATTAAGTGAATACAAGTATCGAAAATTATACCTTGTTCTTGATTTTAGCTTCAAAAGTAAAACCCTAATTTTTCTCTTGTTTCTCCTTCTCTTGGATCGATCTAAAACTCACAAAAAAACGTTATAGGGTTGTTTGGTTTTGTTTATATATTAATTATGGATAATCCTTGGGCCTAAGAATCATATTTGGACTCAAATTGGGTTTCCTTTTCTCCCTTTTTACCCATAACCGGCCGCCCCCTTTAATTATATATATATTTTTATTTAAATTTATATATTACACTTAAAACATTATACTTTTCATATTTTGTGCGCTCCCATAACGAAACCTAACGTCTTACGCGATAAACCTTCATTTTACGACAAACCAGAAAAATAATCATTTTCAAAACAAAGTTTCCAAAAATAGATTTCCATACTCTTTATAAATACAACTCATAAAAACAACCTTCTCGTAACTTACTAACGCTCAAATACTTGAACGAAGACTCGTTACACAAAACCGCAAAACACCACAACTACACAAATCACTTCTACACCACAAAGGTGTTCAAAATGAACTTACCAAAACTCAACACCACTCAAATCACCACGACAACCTTACACTCAAAGGGATTTAGTGCCACATTCATACTTATCATAAATATATTATACGTATCTCACACATATTCCACACAAAACACTTAATTCACACCAAACAAGGTCAAATGGATCGAGACTATTAGTCAAACTAATATGCTAAATCACGGTTGTCACATTACTGAATCTCCCGTTAAAGAGCTTTCCTACGTTTCTGTCCTTGATGTCTCTCTCATTCCGAGACGACTCAAAGCTCCGATTTACGACCACATAATCTTGACGAGATGGTCCCGCTTCATCGCGCGCCACCGAAGAACGAGCCGATGTTCCCTCTGTTTCCGTTTCTTCCAACAACACATCGATTTCGAAGGTCTTACTGAGTAAGATGTTATATGTCTAACTCGGTCTGACTCAAAAGAAAAAACAAACAAGCAACGAATAAACTTTAGAACTTAGCTTTCATGAATGTCTCTTCATTTTGCTTACCAAAATCGTACTTATATCAAACTAGGTAAAAGATCCGTGAAATTCACGGGTATTTAAAAAAATTAAAAATAGATAATAAATAAAATATTACAAAATAGAAAGATAATAAAATAGAAAGTTGGTTCCTTTTTAAAAATCTAAAAAGTCATCAGGTGTGTTGACATGTATCCCTTATTCTTTGTTGTGGGTTGAGTTTTGATGATCAACCGAAGTATTGATGAATATTTGAATATTGATAAACATTTTGTATTGATGAACACGCATTGATCAACATAAAAAACTGAAGAACATTTTATATTTATGAACATAACACACATTTTTGTATTATTCGATAACATAACAAACTTTTTTGTTTTCTTAATAAACAATTTTGTTTTCTTCTACATTCTTTGATGAACAACTTCCATGTTGAACCTTTGATGGGCATTATTTGATGAACAATTTTGTTTCATCCACATTGTTTAGTGAACAACTTTTTTGTTGAATTTCCTTTGATAAACAATTACTTGATGAACAATTTGTGATGAACAATTGCATATTCAAAGTTTTATTCATCATAATTTTAATTTCTTCATTCAAATATTGAAGCTTTTATGAATTACCAAAATATTTATATTGAAATGAACATATTTTTAGGGGGGGTATTTAGGATTGCTTATGTGTAGTCCATGTTTTCGAGCCAATCAATCATACAATTCCAAACAACAAGAAAGGTTCCTTATTTCCCACTTAACTGTCTTTCATGGAATGAAAACTTGACATGTCCCAAGAACTACCCAACAACTCATAAAAACAAAGGCCATTCAGCGTTCAAGACATGTCCTGATTACTTCCGTTGGATCCACGAAGATCTAGCCCACTGGAGAGAGACGGGGGTCACAAGAGACATGGTTGATGGTGCCAAACCAAGTGCTCATTTCAGGATAATAATTCTTGATGGAAAAGCTTATGTTGAAAAATTTAGAAAGTCCATCCAGACTAGGGATTTATTCACCTTATGGGGGTTCCAACAATTGATCAGACGGTACCCTGGAAGGGTTCCTGATTTGGAACTTATGTTTGATTGCAATGATCGACCAGTGATAAAGAAAAATCGCTTTAGGGGACCTGATCCAAGGCCTCCACCACTGTTCAAGTATTGTTCTGATCATGGGAGCTTGGATATCGTCTCACCAGATTGGTGCTTTTGGGGATGGTAATTAATCTATATGCTATTGAACTTCTTTGTCATAATATATGTTTAATTATAAAAAAAGAATTTAGGGGTCTGATGCATAAAACAAACTTGACCACTGCCAAGGTGGCCTAGTGGTCAGTCCGTGATATCCTCACAAGAGGTCTCGGGTACAAACCCCACTAGGTAAACATGCATCTTGGAGGTGGCCAAAGAAATGGTTCAGAAATGGTTACGGCTATTCCCTTCTTAGACCACGCACAGTGGAGTCAAATACTCGCCCTCCTGAGTAATTTGAATAAGGTAAATCTCATCTGAATACGTTTATATTTGAATTGAATGATTAAATTATATTGTGACAGGCCAGAGACAAACCAAAAACCATGGGAAATAACATTGAAGGAGCTTATAGAAGGAAACAAGCAAGTCAAATGGATGGACAGATTACCATTCGTTTATTGGAAGGCTAACCCTGATCTGTCTCGTATTAGGGCTGACCTTAAAAAGTGCAACGCAAACTACACTTCTAATGTTGATTGGAATGTTCGTTTATTTTTCTAGGTTATCAATAATTTTTGTTATGTTTTCATTTTAGATGCTAGTAGACTATATGCAGATATCACAACACGGCTTGTTTTAACTCAAAACATCCACGAAAAAAAAATACACTTGTAGACAGCAAGATTAATATTTAGATAGTCTATAAGAACAGGAAGTTGAAGCCAACTAAGATTGGTTGCATTAGTAATCTAAAACATATAATGATTTCGATGGTTTAACATTTTGTTGTTGAATGATACAGAACTGGGTGAACGAGTCTACACACGGATTCAAGGGTTCAAATATAAAAGATCAGTGTACTTACAAGTATATATTGTTGAATACAGTAAGTGTTTGACAACATTCTATTTGACAAATTTGATGGACAGGTATAAGATATACGTAGAAGGATGGGCGTGGTCAGTGAGTGAGAAATACATATTGGCGTGTAATTTACCAATGTTGTACATAACCCCACGTTACTATACTTTCTTCGCAAGGGGATTGACACCTCTCAAGCATTTTTGGCCGATTCGGGACTATGACAAATGTAGATCTCTAAAATTTGCTGTTGAGTGGGGAAACAATCACACTTCTAAGGTAAAATAACAGTCATGCAAACTTTTGATCTTAAGGGTATGGTCATTTTCGACAATGGCAGTTTGGTACCTTTACATTAAACTCTTTTTGTATCATTGTGAGGCATGAAAATTTTTATACTTTTTAAGTTTTTCTATTTTGTTGTTTTAATCTCGTGTTTTTAAATGAACAAACTAGGCACAAGAGATGGGTGAGGCATCAAGCTGGTTCATTCAAGAGGACGTGAAGATGGAATACATTTATGACTACATGTTACATCTATTGACAAAATATGCTAAGCTCCTAAAGTTCAAACCTACTGTCCCTTCAAATGCAGTAGAGCTATGTTCAGAGTCGTTAGCATGCCCTGCAGACGAGAAGTTTAGGAGCTTCATGATGGAGTCGCTTGTTCAGCAGCCTACGGACACTCTCCCGTGTACTATGCCTTTGCCATACGATCCATCAACTCTTAAAGATATTGTAGACAACAAAACAAGAGCTATAAAGCAAGTTGAAATGTGGGAAAATGAATTTTGGAAGAATCAAAACGTAAAGTAACCTCCAATTGTTGTACACTTGTACTTCCATTATATATTATGGTTGCAAGTATGAGATATTGCTACAAAGTCAGGCTTTTTATGTATGCATAGATAAATTCCTAAACCATACATGTAATGACTAATGAGAGAGATTAATTTACGGTACTAGTGTGTTTTCATGTGTTAAATAGGTAAAGTTAGAAAAAGCCGGTGCAAAATGAATATATGGTGGCAAACGGTTTTAAAGAGCATACAAAGTTTATTCAGACACGTACAAGTGTACAACACTATTTTTTAAGCCCAACACTCTTACTAATTACAAGCTAAGGTATTAAGGTTGCATATTTGAATGAAAAAGGTTTGTATAACTAGGTGTGTTTGTTTCGTTAAGATGTTTTAGGTCTAAATCTGACTACCACATCTTACCAGTAAGAGGTGGCTAAAAGTCTAAGTCTGAACAAAATAATGATGTTTGTTTTTTGTATAATCGTCCGAATGATTTTAAGTGCTCGTTTATGCAATTTATTTAAGTAACTTATGTAAATACGAAACAAGACTTTTTATCATAAATATAATATAGTTAATAAACCATTAAATATATTATATTAACACGAATCTTCAATCTATTATCGAGTAAGAGGCAGTAAGACAAGTCCCCACCTCTTACTTGTCACACCTCGCCAAGACGGAAACGCGAGTGTGTAACTTCATGGATATCATCACAACACATGGTGTCTATATAGAGAATAACTACATGCAAAAAAATAGAGCAAAGTACAGACACAAAGTGTCATGACGATACTCCAAAAGAAAGTAACCAAATCAAACCTCCAAAGGCGTCTTCAACAAAGTCAAACATACTCATATCCAAACATATAGATAATTCATTCTCAAATGCAACTAAAGTCTCTTCTAGTCGCTTCCTTCTATCTTATCCTTTGAATGCTCACCTGAAAATGATGCTTAAAACGTCAACATAATGTTGGTGAGATTCATAAGTTTAAGACACACATTCACACTCAAGGCAACCAGTTCACTGTAATTATAAAATATAGTTGGACGAATAAATATAGTTATCATATAAGCTAACATGCAATCACACAATAAAAGGCAACCATTGGGACGGAACGTGTCCCCCGCTCCAATATTGGCATCAATTAGGTCGCATGCGCGAGCAACAGGATAAGCATCCTCCCAATTGAATCACGTATATATCCACACAATCTTGGCATCAATTAGGTCGCATGCGNGGGCTAAACGGGCGCGGGCCAAACGGGCGCATGTTATACGAATCGCTTTAAAAAAGACCTAAAACAACAACAAAAATTCCTCAAACGTAACACCTCATTTATATTTAAGTAGCTAAATATATTAAAAACAATTTAATGTTCTCCAATTGAGAGAAAAACATGTGTCCATTATACCCATTTAACTTCTAAATGGGCAATATATGACCATTTCAAAAAAAAGAGGGGGACCAAATGCACCCAAATCTTTTAAAAGTTTGCCCATTTAGCCCATTTTTTTGAGTTTGGACACAAATTGCCACCTCTAATCACAACACATGGTGTCTATATAGAGAATAACTACATGCAAAAAAATAGAGCAAAGTACAGACACAAAGTGTCATGACGATACCCCAAAAGAAAGTAACCAAATCAAACCTCCAAAGGCGTCTTCAACAAAGTCAAACATATTCATATCCAAACATATAGATAATTCATTCTCAAATGCAACTAAAGTCTCTTCTAGTCGCTTCCTTCTATCTTATCCTTAGAACGCTCACCTGAAAATGACGCTTAAAACGTCAACATAATGTTGGTGAGATTCATAGGTTTAAGACACACATTCACACTCAAGGCAACCAGTTCACTGTGATTATAAAATATAGCTGGACGAATAAATATAGTTATCATATAAGCTAACATGCAATCACACAATAAAAGGCAACCATTGGGACGGAACGTGTCCCCCGCTCCAATATTGGCATCAATTAGGTCGCATGCGCGAGCAACAGGATAAGCATCCTCCCAATTGAATCACGTATATATCCACACAATCTTGGCATCAATTAGGTTGCATGCGCGAGCAACAGGAGAAGCATCCTCCCAATTGAATCACGTATAATCTCACAATCATATCATCATCGCATAATCATCACACATAGCATTCACATGATAACATTATAAGTCCAAGCTTTTAAACCACACATAATCACAGTAACTCAAATCAAATATCACAAGCATCATTCCCATCCCAAGTTTAAAACAAAGTAAAAATATGAGACTATGAACTCACCTCACCTTTGAAGCTTCCAACAAATACAAATCACAAATCTATACAACACAAATAAGTTCACGTTACACATGGTCAAGCTAAAAGCCATAACCCATGCAATACTCATATGATGGATGTCTAAGGTTCGTATGACCCACCATGGGTCTCCTAGACTCCATATCAAACACCACCAATCACTAATGCTCACCAAATCCGTTGCACTTATAATTTCAGAAAACGCAGAATTTTGGGGTACATTCACCCACATAAAATAATAACAATTAAAGCTTAACAACTCACACCAAAAATTCACCATGGTCTCTCATAAGCATACAAGCTAATCCCAGACGGCCATGGTCCAATAACACACACACATACCCATAAGAAAATCAAACTTGTCAACTATCCAGATTCGGATCTGAACGCACACCAAAAAGTTTTTTGGGTAAAGGGGAGTAATCCTGCACCCTGGTAAAATATATTATCCAAAAAACATTGAAGTACAAAAGACGAGGGTGAGTTCCCTCGCCACAGTCCCTTAGGACACTTACAGACTCAAATATAAGAATGACAAAACATTCTTATAACTACCACAACCAGTATATAAGAGTGACAAACCACACTTATAACAAATAATAGAGCATAAACTACAACGCCTAATAAAAATAACAAATTAACCGCTATTCAAGTAGAGACACTTGATTCTTCAAAAGGCGCCATAGAACTCTAACTTCCAATTAACCAACCCTCGAGGACCTCATGATCAGAATTGTGTCTAAGAAGTTGATCAGTAACAAATAGGGTGAACCATCCTAACGTCCAAGATCAATTCATCCATTACCACTCATAAAAGTGGTTCCGAGTGAAATTTAACCAAGAATAATTCCTCCATGGATAAGCTGTAGAGATAATCAAGATAGAATTGACAGCTCCAAACATACAATCCAATCAGGTCACTTAGCAAAATAATAGTGAAAAACCAAGCAACAATATAGCAGACCCATTAGATACCAACATAGGGATATCAAACCCTAACTTCCAATAACACGCATCGCGAACAAAAGAGTTTTTGAACAAGAACCCTAAGAACTTGACTTACCATCGCCTCCAACCCTACCATGACATATAGCGATCAGCAGCAATACTCATACCACCAATCGAATTAATACTAGGGTTTAGAAACCATTACTAACAAACGCACCAAACGGCCTGCTTACGTACGTTCCATATCTCATCCCACGAACTGGAATAACCACTTATCAGATAAATAAACGATCAAACACGATCGACTTACAAATAGTATATGGATCAAGGATCCAACTTGCATTTAGAAACTAATAAAACGAAACCCAGAATGATTTCATTAATAAATTAAAGAGCATGAATCCATCCATAACCAATCCATGCTGCATCGAATAACAAAACCCTAAGCAGGTTTTGTTCATTAAAAGATACAACCCTAATCAATAAAGAGAAGAGCTCGCAGCAAGATAAACACCAAGCGGTTGAAAAAGAACATGAACCCTCATGACAAACCAGATCGAAACCCTAAACCCAGCAGCAAACCCTAACAAAAATCGTTGAGATAATCCCAACAATTAATAATAGTGAATGGAAACCAAATGATAAAGAATCGAGCCAATAAATCAGAAGGGATATAAATAAGATCGATCAACCAATTACCAATAACCAAAAAACCCTAAAACCGATTTAAAGACCTAAACCAAAATAACAAATTGAATCAGAAGCAAGGAACGACTGAATCAGATAGTTTTAATGGATATAGTACGATTGAAAATTAATCGGTTTTTAGGGTTTATTGTGGGCAGCAGGAAACGCAAAAACCAGCCTCCTCATTGATATAACACAACCCTAAGATCGATTGCATACTAACTAAACGAATCAGAGATCATTTAGTAGTAGAGAGGCGATTTTAGGGGAGGTTTTTGGCCGGAAAAAAGATGAGGAGGAGGCGGCTGCAATCACCCCTAGAGAGAGAGACGTTTAGGGTTTGGAAGATGATTCTTTGTTTTTCTTCTCATCATGCATGCACACACCAAAAAGTTTTGATTAAAGAAAAATACTTCCACAACTTTTTATCGCGAATCCTTTTCGTGGGAGTCTAAAATAACCTAAAACTCAACTTCTCCAGAAGGGATAACCTAGATATCACTTTTTCAACCACAAATCACTATCAAACTTATACCCAAATTCTGTCCCGGTTTAACAGCTTTAACACCTTATCTTTGAAAAATCAAAAGACCAACTTCCGGACCTCGAAATCAATCGTGGTCGGACTTTTTGGAAAGCTCTTTCTCTGATCTATAATTTAGACTCAAAATTCATGATATAACTCTTTTCCATCTATTAAATATCATCGTATTTTTACAGCCCTAATATTCTGTCCAAACCCTAACTTGAAAACTAACGCGTTTAATGACCAAATCTCTTCACCAATCATCATACTAGTATTAACCAATGATCCTAACATGTTTAAAATAATTAATTTACAAAAGTTTACAAAACCCTAAATCCATCATAACTTGTATTACATGAATCTATTCAATACTTACACATTTAAGTGAATACAAGTATCGAAAATTATACCTTGTTCTTGATTTTAGCTTCAAAAGTAAAACCCTAATTTTTCTCTTGTTTCTCCTTCTCTTGGATCGATCTAAAACTCACAAAAAAACGTTATAGGGTTGTTTGGTTTTGTTTATATATTAATTATGGATAATCCTTGGGCCTAAGAATCATATTTTGACTCAAATTGGGTTTCCTTTTCTCCCTTTTTACCCATAACCGGCCGCCCCCTTTAATTATATATATATTTTATTTAAATTTATATATTACACTTAAAACATTATACTTTTCATATTTTATGCGCTCCCATAACGAAACCTAACGTCTTACGCGATAAACCTTCATTTTACGACAAACCAGAAAAATAATCATTTTCAAAACAAAGTTTCCAAAAATAGATTTCCATACTCTTTATAAACACAACTCATAAAAACAACCTTCTCGTAACTTACTAACGCTCAAATACTTGAACGAAGACTCGTAACACAAAACCGCAAAACACCACAACTACACAAATCACTTCTACACCACAAAGGTGTTCAAAATGAACTTACCAAAACTCAACACCACTCAAATCACCACAACAACCTTACACTCAAAGGGATTTAGTGCCACATTCATACTTATCATAAATATATTATACGTATCTCATACATTTTCCACACAAAACACTTAATTCACACGAAACAAGGTCAAATGGATCGAGACTATTAGTCAAACTAATATGCTAAAATCACGGTTGTCACATTACTGAATCTCCCGTTAAAGAGCTTTCCTAAGTTTCTGTCCTCGATGTCTCTCTCATTCCGAGACGACTCAAAGCTCTGATTTACGACCACATAATCTTGACGAGATGGTCCCGCTTCATCGCGCGCCACCGAAGAACGAGCCGACGTTCCCTCTGTTTCTGTTTCTTCCAACAACACATCGATTTTGAAAGTCTTACTGAGTAAGATGTTATATGTCTAACTGGATCTGACTCAAAAGAAAAAACAAACAAGCAACGAATAATCTTTAGAACTTAGCTTTCATGAATGTCTCTTCATTTTGCTTACCAAAATCGTACTTTATATCAAACTAGCTAAAAGATCCGTGAAATTCACGGATATTTAAAAAAATTAAAAATAGATAATAAATAAAATATTACAAAATAGAAAGATAATAAAATAGAAAGTTGGTTCCCTTTTANAAAGATGAAAATTTGATGTTAATTTAGGGTTTCTTGTTCAAGATTTGGTCATAGTAATTGCTTATACCTCAAATTGAACGAAATCCTAATTTTGATGAACTTCGAATTTTTGAAAAAGGTTGTAACTAACTTTTGGGTTAAAGATTTGGATAAGTGATAAAAGAGATGAGATGAGATGATGTGAAATTAAAAGAGGGTAAAATAGAGACACATGTTGGACTAGAGTACTTTTTAGACTTTTTAAAAAGTTGATTTTTAACCCACTTTTCACAAGAGCGCGACCCTTATGAAATAACATGTCAAAAGAAATAAGTGTATACGCAGTTGGAAAAGAAACTTAGTACAAATGAAGCATATGTGTAACCAAATAAAGGGATTTTTTTTAAAAAGATAATAAATAAAATATTACAAAATAGAAAGATAATAAAATAGAAAGTTGGTTCCCTATTAAAAAATCTAAAAAGTCATTAGGTGTGTTGACATGTATCCCTTATTCTTTGTTGTGGGTGGAGTTTTGATGAACAACCGAAGTATTGATGAACATTTGAATATTGATAAACATTTTGTATTGATGAACACGCATTGATCAACATAAAAAACTGAAGAACATTTTATGTTTATGAACATAACACACATTTTTGTATTATTCGATAACATAACAAACTTTTTTGTTTTCTTAATAAACAATTTTGTTTTCTTCTACATTCTTTGATGAACAACTTCCATGTTGAACCTTTGATGGGCATTATTTGATGAACAATTTTGTTTCATCCACATTGTTTAGTGAACAACTTTTTGTTGAATTTCCTTTGATAAACAATTACTTGATGAACAATTTGTGATAAACAATTGCATATTCAAAGTTTTATTCATCATAATTTTAATTTCTTCATTCAAATATTGAAGCTTTTATGAATTACTAAAATATTTATATTGAAATGAACACCTTCACACTTTAAAATTACAAAAAAAAATAATAATAATAAAATAAATAATAAAAAATAAAAGAAAAAATCTTCATCGAACACATTATGAGTGTTTTCAGGAACACATGATTTCTCTAAACTTTTATGTGAAAAACTTTTATAAAATCAAAGATGAAAATTTGATGTTAATTTAGGGTTTCTTGATCAAGATTTAGTCATAGTAATTGCTTATACCTCAAATTGAACGAAATCCTAATTTTGATGAACTTCGAATTTTTGAAAAAGGTTGTAACTAACTTTTGGGGTAAAGATTTGGATAACTGATAAAAGAGATGAGATGAGATGATGTGAAATTAAAAGAGGGTAAAATAGAGACACATGTTGGACTAGAGTACTTTTTAGACTTTTTAAAAAGTTGATTTTTAACCCACTTTCCACAAAAGTGCGGCCCTTATGAAATAACGTGTCAAAAGAAATAAGTGTATACGCAGTTGGAAAAGAAACTTAGTGCAAATGAAGCATATGTGTAACCAAATAAAGGGATTTTTTAAAATGTGCTCCGATGGCAAACATTTGAGTTTATATAAAAGTAAAGTCAAACATTTTTAAATTCAAAATTATATTTATCTATGGTAATTTGTAAGTATATTTAATAAGAACTAAATGCATTTTTTGATATAAAAGAAAAAGTGCGTGTTTAATGAACATGTGTTTTAATTTAATAAACATAAGTTTGAATTTAATAATCTCTGACTTTACTTTTATATAAACTCAAATACGTGCTCTCGGGACACATTTTAAGAAATCCTTTTGAGAATTCACGAAAAAATGCCATCTCATTTGTAGCCATATTTTTTAAGGGATAATTTCATATTTACCCAACCTAACTATCAAAATTTCATATCTTTTATATAATAAAGGAATTACATTATTTTGTAGTCTTTTGACAAAACAATCTTAGTGAAAAAAAATTGGGCCAATGGGAAAGCTCGATTATGACACATAGGCGAAATCGAGCAATATGATTGACCAATAAAAAGTCAAAATTGAATTGATTTTTGTCAAACTTTAATAAATTTGGTGGAGAATTTAATTGGGGAAAAAAACACATAAAACTATAGGTGTCACATTTATGAAAATAAAAACTTAAAAAAAGAGGAAGTAGTTAATAAAACATTAGTGGTTAAATTTTAAATATATTTTAAATACATTATATGGAGTTAAGTGTAAAATTATAAATCTCCATGTTTTTTTGATAACTTTAGATAATAAACAAATAACCCCTTACACTTTATACCCCCTACACTTTATAATATAAACTTTGTTTACAATTACATGAGTATTAGTATTGGTTTGAGACTTCCGCCCATTAAACTTACAAAATTTTATAAATGTAAGAATTAGTTTTAATATACGTTAAATACTTTTAAAATAAATATTAGTTTTAAACTTTCATCTATTAAAATATCTTTTTACTATGTACGTTAAATTTAAATAAGAACTCATGTTATCCTATTTAAAAGTTTAATCTATACGTACACGGGTTTGAATATTAAATACAGTTAAATTATTATTAACGGTAATATAAATATCAAATGGTAAGTACGAGTTACTGTGATATGAAAATAAATATACGCGATTGTACTTATAACGACTCATGTAATTATTATTTAAAGTTTATATACGGATATCCGGAAAAACATTTTTTAAAAACTTTACGGAGTATATTTTAACTTCATCAACACTCATTATATGCTACTAAACTCGCACATTTTGTACAACATGATATCAACAGTTAAAGTTAAATAACATCAACTGCAACATTAACATCTATGTCAGCTAAACAAAGTTAAATCTTTCATCCAATAAAATTTTTTACAAAATGTTAATTGATATTAATACATAATGAAAAACATACTTATTAGTTGTACTTATATTATAATTTTCACAGGTAAATTCTTTTATGTCAATATAGTAAACAAAAATTTTAAAATAAATTTGATTTATTTGTAAACCCATGCGATCAAAGAACCTTTGACCCAATAATATTATAAGAAGACACGCTCAAGAATCCAATACAAAGTTGATGCCACGGTTATATTTACAATTTCTGCTAACTATTTTTCTTACTTTTACACATGTTGATGCTCTAACTTTTTAAAATATACATAAGATTTTTTCTTACTTTTGCACATGTTGATGCTCTAACTTTTTAAAATATATATAAGATTTTCTTTTTTTAAACGATAATACTATATAATTAAGTTTTTCTGGAAAAACCCCGTGCGTGCACGGGTATAATAACTAGTTTACTTAAAACACAAGTTTTTAGTGCACATGTACAATGCTTTTAAAGCATGGATACATATGAAATTACGGGGTTTAAGCTGGGTATATATGAAATTGCGCCTATTTTTAAAAGGATGGAGTTTTTGCCCTACGTACTATATGTAATAGCGATAACGGAAGAAGAAGACTTTAATCAGCTCAAAATCCTTTATGTCACAATGTTCTAGTGCATGAGGTCACAAATATAAGATCTCGTGATAAACCAATGATTTATTTGGTCACATTTTTATCCATAACTAAAGTTGCCCCTCAGAATTAGCAAAGTTCAAGGCCAATGTTTGTGTTTAATTCACATGTAACTCAATGGCACTCAAATGTGATACCGTCAATTCCCACCCCACCCTTACACCATATAAACATGATATACCATGTACATATATAGAGTGAGAGAGAACATATTAAACAAATTAGCAATATGAAGGATATATATGAAGAGAAGTGTAAGAAGATATATTGGCTAAGGCCATATTTTGGTCGTCGTAATAATGCTAAAGCGACTAGTACAGTGTTGGTAGTCGTGGCCTTTCTTTTCGTTTATCTGTTCTTGTTTGCTGCTCGTCGGTTAGACCATGTAAGCCTTCTATTGAACACCCACAAGTTTAGTTAGAAAATAATTTATGTGTTTATGCTTGTTAGCGAGACACGAAAACTTGAGCAACTAGCGGACACGTCTATGGATTAATAGGGCCAAATAAAAGGAAAAGTGGCCCAACTTAAAACTTCCATAAGCTTGTCCGCTAGGCGCTAGCTGCTCAATTTTTTTTATTTTATTTTTTTTTAATTTTTGGAAGGCATGTTAGGTGCTAAACCTGTTCTGTCTCAATTTGGTACTTGATTTCTGAGCGGGTTTAAAATTAGTATACTTCATAGTTCATACTCTAAAACAGCCAGAAAGAAATTTTTGTGTGTAGCTTCGCCCATTATAATGGCAGTCTTTTGCTCGTAACAGCTAACTTTACTAACGAAAAGGGTATAGTTGGTAATCTAATAGATAAATACACAATTATAAGTCAGTGACTGATATTTTTGTTACAGTGGTTTTCTGTTGCAATAAGTTCGTTTTATGTTCTATTCTAAAATTCTAACTTAGTAGCCTGTAGTCCATGTTTTCAGGTCATTCAAACACAAAATCTCAAGCAAAAGAGGTTCAGGATTTCCCTCTTGACTGTCTTTCTTGGAGTCAAACACTAACATGTCCCAAGACCTACCCAACAAGTCACAAAAATCTAGACCGTTCATCGGGCAAGACATGTCCTGATTACTTCCGTTGGATCCATGAAGATCTACGACATTGGAAAGAAGCCGGGATAACAAGAGACATGGTTGAGGTGGCAAAAAGGACTGCACATTTTAGGCTAATAATTGTCAACGGAAAAGCATATGTAGAAAGATTTAAAAAATCACTTCAGACTAGAGATTTGTTCACAGTTTGGGGTTTTCAACAGTTGCTAAGACGGTATCCTGGCAGGGTTCCTGATTTAGAACTTATGTTTGATTGCGATGATCGACCAGTTTTCAACATAGGAAAGTATTTCAAGAGGCCGAATCCTGGCCCTCCACCGTTGTTCAAGTATTGTTCCGACCCTTGGAGCTTGGATATTGTTTCGCCTGATTGGTCATTTTGGGGATGGTATCTATTCTCTCACTTACTAGTAGTTTCTTTTCATAATCATATCAATTAAATAGTTTTAATTATTTTAAGATAAGAGATCACAAATATAGCAAACATATAAGTAAAGGTATGCATTAAACCATATAAGTAGAGCTCCGTGGGCTGAATTTGATTGTGTCAAATTCTGTTTAGTTTATATGGATTTGGAAAGTAAAAGTTTCAAATCAAACTTCATGGTTCTCTATTGCGGAGAAAAAGAAATTAAATCAACAATTTGATCTGAACTATGATCTGTTTATTCATAATCACTGAACATTATATTAAGACACTAGTCTTCAAGAAAGTGTTGTATGATTCTTTAGATAAGAGGACAAGACACATAACATTAAATCCTCAAGTCTGATTTTCAAATAAGAGTCCAACTTCTTGTTCATAACTGTGATTCTCCTCCCTTTGTTGCACCTGAGACCAATAAGTGAAGCGTCCACGAGTGGCACTCGCTCCTTTTTAAGCTAGGACATGATTTGTTAACTGATACATGATTTGTACATGCGCATGGTTATGGTTGGTTTGACTGTTTCTTTATAGGCCAGAGACAAATCAAAAGCCATGGGAAATGACATTGAAGGATATCAAAGAAGGAAACAAACAAGTAAAATGGAAGGACAGGGCACCTTATGCTTATTGGAAGGGAAATCCTAGAGTCTCCCCGATCCGGGCTGACCTTGTCAAGTGCAACGTCAACAACACACCTAATGTTGACTGGGATACTCGTTTATTTATTCAGGTACATCAAGTGATGCTTGTCATAACGATTTAGACGCCTTAAGCCCTATGTTTAGCAAATTCCTTATTTTATTTAGTACCTAGTAAATTTTGGAAAATTGGGGTTTTTATATGTCTGTCAAAGATGGGGACTTTAGAAATTGATTCTCCGTATCATTTTATCACGTGTTATCAAACCGAGACCATATTGAAAAATAATGTCACTAGTATTGAAATATGAACCTATAACACTTTAAATAGAGTTATTGTGGAAACATTTCAATGCGGATTTAAAGATTGATTTATAAATTTAAAGTCTACCTAGAAGAAAGTTGTTGAACATTTAAGAAGGGCTCAAATCATACTTTAATCCTAAATATTGCGTTATTTAGAATGTTAGAGTACTACGGACTATATATCTTGTTGCTTTTGAAATCATATTTATAGTAATCTTTTAGAAATTTTAAGAATGAAAAATGGTTAGCGAGTCAACCAAAGCTGTTTTGACCCGTTTAAAGGTTTTATCAGTTTTGAGTAAAATCTGTTTTGATTAGTTACACAATACCTTAGAATCGCGTATTTTGCCACTTATAGTTACTTTATTGATGATGCGAATAATATATCTTGATTTATTTATTTTTGATTTGTGTTAATAACATTACCATTATTTTACGGATGGTCTAATACGTACTTGTTACTAATATGAAACAGGATTGGGATAAGGAATCTGTGCAAGGATACAAGAACTCCAATATTGAAGATCAATGTACTTACAGGTAAATATTAGTGAATATAGATTGTTTACTACTGTAACTTCATTTAAAAAAAAAATCCACGAACAGGTATAAGATATACGTAGAAGGATGGGCATGGTCAGTGAGTGAAAAGTATATAATGGCTTGTGATTCGCCAACACTATACATCACTCCACATTTCTACACTTACTTCGCAAGAGGGCTAACACCACTCGAACATTTTTGGCCTATTCGAGAAACCGACAAATGTAAATCTCTCAAATTTGCTGTCGAGTGGGGCAACAATCACACTTCCAAGGTAATATCACATTCTATAAACACATCTCATCATAAGAGTACATGGCTACGTTAGTGTAGTTCGGTCTTTTTTACAAAGACATGAATTATTGTATGTAGGTGTCCTATAGATCCTATGCTAATCAGTAATCACAGTTACCCTCTTGTAAAGACAATTTTGTCTTTCTTTAACAAGATAAATCATGAGCATGAATGTTCTGGAAATTAGGTTCATATTTTTTAATCACGGCTTAATCCATGTCTTAATTCTTGAACATGACTAGGCACAAGAGATGGGTGAGGCATCAAGCCGGTTCATTCACGAGGACATGAATATGGACCATGTTTATGACTACATGTTACATCTACTGACTGAATACGCTAAGCTCTTGAAGTTCAAACCTACCATCCCTCCAAATGCAATGGAGCTGTGTTCAGAGACAATGGCATGCTTTGCAGATGGAAAGTGGAGAAAGTACATGGAGGAATCATTCGTGAGGCAACCTACAGACATGGTCCCATGTACTATGCCTCCACCATATGATCCCTCAACTCTTAAAGCTACCATAGACAACAGAACAAGAGCGATAAAACAAGTTGAAATGTGGGAAGATGAATACTGGAAGAATCAAAATTTGAAGCATTGACCAATTTGTTGCACTCAGTCGTTATTGGCATGTAATATTCTAGAAGTATCGTTACTTAACATCAGGGACACATATATCATCCATTGTTTCTAGTTAGACTATTTATGTGCATGTAGAAGGTTTCCTCATGTGTTGTGAATTAAATAACGGTGTGTCGTATATATATGCATGTAGAGGGTTCTAGAATTCCACTCCAATGTGGAAGAGTTAAATCGCGCTTGGCACATACAAGAGAAACAAGGGGCCCAGATTCAAACTTAGGACCTATATATCTTTTGATGGTGCGTGTGTTGCCCCCCTTGCCGTTTGAGGCACTGAAATTGGACAAGTCGCCTAAGGTATACATCGGCAGTTACAAACTTTTGAATCTTTTGTGGTAAAATAACTTGATCCTGATTTTAACTTTAATTATGGATCATCTTTTGAACAATAATACTAACATGCCTTAAACACTGCACGTTGGAACCGACTGGAACCTGAACCTTAGATATGTAATATGTATAGTGTTGAAATTATATATAAATTGCAGAGAGTTTATGTTCTTTCGTCCGCAGAATTGAAATCTAACAACATACACTTACATATTTATTGCAGAAAGTGTATGTAACAATTACTAATGATGTTTTACACATATTACACTTATCCTCAAGATGATTCCTTGATTTATATTTGATTTTTTTTTTACAAAGTTACACTTATAAATCATCAACTGAAAATAAAAGAACACTGAAAACTCATAATTTCAATGGTCAAGAAAATAAAAAAAAGAGGTGCCTTGAATAAATTACATTAACAAAGAAACCAGTATATATGTGTGTGTGTGTGTGTATAATGTATACGGATATATAATTAGGGTGAATGCTCCTCTTCTGGGGGTTGCTCCTCCTCCGGTGGTTGTGGTTCTTGCTGGCTCTCTTCCCCCGCTCCTTCTTCTTCCCCTCCCCCTCCACCTCCACTTCCACTTCCACCACCTTCCTCCTCTGGTGGTGCTGGCTCGGGTAAAACATCCTCTGGCTTTGCGCTACTCTTTCTATTTGCGGCCTCAAGAACATGAGTGTAATTTCCTTTCTCCATGAAAAGTTGAGCAAAATGATGTTTGCAGTAAAGAACACCATCAAGGGCAGCATATGACGAGTGTGTGAGAGGGCAGCCTCCATGTGCACACTTGAAACATAATTTGTGGTATGGTTCACCTTCCATCGTAATCTATAAATGTTTGTAAAATTTCATTTAATACTAGGTTTAAGTGCAATCAAATGTGTGCTTTAGTTACATTTTAGTGGAAGAGCTTCGGGGTACTTGGATTAGCTTATTTTTTGGTTTATCCATTTGTTGAATTTTGGAAATGGCAACAAGCTCACATTTGTTCAGTTTATGAGCTTATCAACTTAAATAAGTCATTAGCACAGGTTATTAAGCTGAAAAAAAAATGAGCTTATCGTCTTTTCCAAATTTCAGAAAGCTGATAAGACCATGAAATAACTAATCCGAACAGGTCCCTAAGGGGACCCTCCCTCGGGGAAACGCATTCAATCTTCTAGTTATTTGTGGCTCTAGACGCAATGATAGAAGCAGGGAGAGGGTGGCATGATCTTCACTTTTTTCCGTAGTAAACATATATTTTAAGAAAATATTATTATGAAATCAGAAATAAGAATTTTTGTCCCCTCAATATAGAGTTAATAAATATTTTGTAAATGTGTCCATCTTAGTTTGACGGATTTCGTGGCTCTACTAATGTCTAAAACATGTACACAAGCCAGTACAAGGTGGTAAGGAGACACGATCTTTTGTTGTCTATATAACAGGAAATATACGAACCTTTTCGAGGGGGTAGACAGTTTTTTCACATTGTCTACATTTGTCTTGGGTGCCAGAGAACATAGATGAGAGCTTGCTTGGTACCCTTGACTGTTGCATCCAGTTACTCATTTTAATCATAATAATATATAGATTCTAATTAGTACTTCAAAAGAGAGGGTGATACATATATTTCATCAACATACCGTGCTGTCTCTATCTGGTTTCGCCGCTGCAAAATTTTGATACAAAATGGAAAATCAAAAACACTCATTAGTAATTTCGAGAATAAATGTTGCGACAGTTGCGTAACACAAAACTAATAACAGTACATACATTTATGCATGTATGATATAATATTAGGGGTAAAAGGTCAAAAGATCCGGTAAATATATTACTCCAAAAAACGTTTAAGTACAAAAGAGATGGGTGAATCCCATATTAGAAATCTTACTTGTTTGGAAATTCTTGCTAAAATTCCCAGATTCTTTGAAAAGTTGCTCAAAATGGGGCTTGCAGTAAAGGACTCCATCCATTGATGAGTAGTTGCTCATCTGCAAGTGAGAGATACATCAAAACCTTCATGTTTGAGTTTTTCAGGTCAAACCAACTTTTTGTAACATTGAGAACATTTAATTATATATATGAAAATTTAAGAAACTTTTATATCACAATATGAACTCGTCTTATATTAATTTCAATCTTCAAGACACCATGGGTGAATTATGATGGTTCACAAAAACAAATACAAGCACATACACGAACACGACTTGACCTTTAAAACACTAGGCTCAAATTATGAACTATACATTTATAAAGCACAAACCCCAAAAGAGCAAAAAAATTGCGTAGCATGCGACCTACAACTAATGTCGTAAATGAGCGGAAAACGACAAAAGCATAATATTTATGATATGTAATGCCATAAGATTTATGATATAGGAAACAAACCGAAAGAGTGCCTTTGCAATGGATGCATCTAAAGCAAGATTTGTGATACGTAACACCATCAGCAGTCAATAAATCAACAAAATAAACAGTCTTATCACAAGCTTTGCATTTATCCGTTGTTCCGGTGAATGACATTGTTTTTCTTACTTTCTTTTTTGTTTAAATTCAAATGTAGATCTTAAGGAGAGGAGAAAAGTACCCAACAAAATTGGGTTGTCAAATTAAATCAAAAAAATAATATCTTGTTTGTGTTGAATGTCTTTCATCCTAATTTTCTATTTTTTTTTCTTTTTTTCTTTTTCTTGCAAATGTTTACTGACCACAATTAGATTGAATTAATGTAATTCCAACACTTGATTGGAGATCCTAATAATGTTGAGGGTGGTGATTACCCGATATAGATGGAGGCCGGGAAACAAGTTTATTTATTTATTTATTTATTTATGGTTAAAGATATCACCCACTCCAAAATAAAAAAGAATCACACACACATTTTTTTTTCGAATGTCAATTTCCTTTTATGATATAAAACTAGGGTTTTTTTTTTCTGTGAACCGAATAATCTCACTCTTATGCTTCTTATGTATTATTTTAAAACACTAGGGACCAAATATGTTAGAAAGATAGATAGTAACTAACTTATTAGTTATTCGGTTGGGATACAAACCGAAGGGTCACAATGGTTGGTTCATGTCGATTCAAACCTTATATATATGTATGTACATACTCGAAATCAAAGGTTAGAAGATTAGACATATTTTACTTATTCAATATTTACTTTGCAACTCATATTATCGATCTAGTTTGGGACAACATTTGGCATCAAGAGCAAGGGTTATACACAAAATCATCTTCTGTTTTCTGCATAACGAATACATAACGAGAAGGCCACAAAGAAGACGCTGAGAAAAGAAAGAACATCCTTTTTTTTCAGTGAGGAACAATTTGTTTTTCTTTATCTTCCAAGGAAAGCAAACGAGTTTGAATAAGGAAAACGTAAAGGAGATAGTGCACGATCTGTTTTGCTAGAAGGTTGCAAACGTTCACACCAGACGTTATTGGTGGGATAAAACTTTGTTGGAGACAACGAAGGGAAGGAAGAGACTATTGGCGTATACAAAGAGACGTGGAGAACAAGAGTAGGAAGCGCGAGACACTTTTCTTGTGTGTTTGCTATTAACGCGACGCTGGAACAAGAAAGGAAACACTTCGTTTTGGATAGAGAACGAGTAGGAAAGGCTTTGTGAAACCGGTTAAAAAAAAGATACAAAGCAACATAAGACGCGGGAAATAAAGCGCAAGTTACGTTGTTGTGGAGTGTAGAAAACTAGAAGGGGGGTTAAATAGTTTTACGTCTTTTTAATTTACAAAAGTTTGGTTATGAAAAAGTTCGATTCCAATTTTATGTGATCTCAACTTGCAATTATAAACAACAAAGTCGACTAATGAATATAATGGCAAACATGCAAGTAAGTAAGTAAAGAGATAAAGATAGAAAGATAGCACCGTGAGACAAAGGATTTATAGTGGTTCGGCTACGAATCTCCTCTTCGTCCTACTCCACTCCCCGAGCACCTAACTCGAGAGTTTTCTTCACTATGTCAACAAGCTCCCTTATGGCGGAGAAACCTTACACAACTTTTGCTTACACCAATTAACGACACTAAGCTAAATGTCGGGTTCTAATAGTAGCTAGAACCAATCTCACACCACTACACAACTTAGCACAACTCCTACACGACTTGTACACACCACAACTACTACACTACTTCACTACTTCTTGCTCTTCACAACTCTACTTCTTCTTCACTACTTCTACTCACAACTAACACACCTAGATCTATCTAACTTCAAGCCTTCTACACCTTTACAAGTAACATACACAACTACTAGACAATATACACAAATGTACAATACTTCTTGACTTAATTTTTGAAGGAGTATTTTTCTTTTGCACTTTGAGAGATGAGGGAATGAATCACTTGAAACAAAGACTTATAATCTTATGATCAAAGAATTTAGAAGGATGTTTAGAAAGGATTTGGACTGAAAATATTCATGCAAAAGGTGAGGAAAAATACCAGGTTTGAGGTGGTATTTATAGGCAAAAGATTCTGACAACAGAAGTGTGCCGGCCCCCTTAAATGGAGGCCGGCCCCCTTAAAATTAAGGGGGCCGCCCCTTATAATTAAGGGGGCCGCCCATCTGTAACGGCCAGAATCTTTGTCTTTTTCTGAGGAAAGTTTATTTGGTGAAAAACTAACTGATTTTTGTTAAAAATTTGAATTCATATATTTAGTATGATTTAAACATTTTCCTTTATTACCAAAAATATTTTTCAAAAATATATAATAAGTTTATTTAATTTTATAAACTTTGTAATAATTAAATAAATATCCCTTTGATCATAAAATGTATTAGGCATTTGTTTATTCAAACCTTAAGTGATTTAGTTGGATAAAATGATATAAACTACCTTAATACTTGTTTACGTATTAATTTTACGTTTAATGTTTTTACATTTTGTGATCGTCAAAACATAGAGATATCGAAAAATATAAATAACGTTTTTATGCATTATTTATATCAACAATCTCCCCCTTTTTGATGATTACAAAATCTAAACTCATTAAACTAAAAATTAATATATATACAAGTTTTTAGTGTGAGTTTATATCACTTCTCCCCCTTTTTGTTAGCATCAAAAAGGTTGTCCCGATGAGCTTGGAGCTCCCCTTGACGTATACTCCCCCTCGTTTTGAGGTCATAAAAGAAATCGAGATATGAAATGCTTGCAAAATATTTAGAACACAAACAATATATATATATATATATATATATATATATATANCTCCCCCTTTTTGATGATTACAAAATCTAAACTCATTAAACTAAAAATTAATATATATACACAAGTTTTTAGTGTGAGTTTATATCAATTCTCCCCCTTTTTGTTAGCATCAAAAAGGTTATCCCGATGAGCATGGAGCTCCCTCTTGACGTATACTCCCCCTCGTTTTGAGGTGATAAAAGAAATCGAGATATGGAATGCTTACAAAAATATTTAGAGCACACAATGCATATAGAACAAGTGAACTAAATATAAACATGGCAATAAAAATTAAGAGGCATTCATTAATAGAATTATTTAAAATAGATTATGTGATAACATAATCTTTGGTACATGAGCTGTTCTAGCAAACTACACTAGAAAATGCTAAGTTGCCATCTTGAGGTCTCTTGGACTTGCTTGAGGAACAAAAGGGTTTTAGTGAATTTATTGAGAATCATGGAGGTTGCATTCAATGGTTTGATGGTGATGGATATGGAGTGTTTGGTGGTGGTGAGTTTGGAGCGGAAGTGTTTGTTTGAGTTAGTGAGGGTGATGGAGAAGACCTAGTGAGAAGATACTCAATCCAAGTGAAGTGTTCATTCAATGCAATGGTTTGTTGTTGGAGAAAGATGCAACAAGGACAATTGTTGACATGTTTCTTTATTTGATCTTGATCATGGGGTGATGATGGTGAGCTAGATGGAGGTGGATCCAAATTGCGTTGAGCAAGATGTAGGGCAAGAAGAGCACTAAGCTCATGAGCTTCTTTGAGCTCTTCAACAAACCTTTTATGTTCGTTGGATGGTGATGATGGAGTTGTTGAGTTGTGATTTGGCATGGGATTCATGTTTTGTTGAGAGTGATGGTTATTGTCTTGGAATTGAGTATGTTCCTCAAAAGGATCATTGGGTAGGAGTGAGTGAGATGATTGTGGAATTTTGTTGGTGAGGGTGATGGTGAGATTGTCTTGTTGAGTCAAGAGAGTTGTGTTGTTTGGGTAGTCATAAAAGTTTGATGGAGTTGTGGATGAAAGAGATTCTTCATGAATTGATGGCATTTTGGATGTGGTGTTTATGGAGTGAGTAGCATGTGGAGTGTTAACAATGATGTTGGGGTTGTTGTTTTGGGATGAGTTGCTTGTATGAGAATGAGGTTTGGATGTTGGTTGATTTGGAGCAACATCATTTGTATGTTGACAAGAGTCAAGCTTTCTTCTCCAAATTGGTTTAACGGAGATCTTAGCAACCCTTGAAGGCTTGAATCTTGGGTAGTTGGGAGAGGACATGATGGAGTGAGTGATGATTTATGATGATGAGGGATATTTATATTGTGATGATTNGTTGATTTGGAGCAACATCATTTGTATGTTGACAAGAGTCAAGCTTTCTTCTCCAAATTGGTTTAACGGAGATCTTAGCAACCCTTGAAGGCTTGAATCTTGGGTAGTTGGGAGAGGACATGATGGAGTGAGTGATGATTTATGATGATGAGGGATATTTATATTGTGATGATTATGTGTTTATGGAAGGATAATATATGATGGATTTGATGGACAAAATGTATTTGTGAATTCAGGGAAATGAGGAATCAAAATAGAGTGAAATGGGCTAAAAAGCAGAAAGCAAACAGAAACCTTGACCTACAGATGGCCGGCCCCCTTAATTGGTGGCCGGTCCCCTTAATTTTAAGGGGGCCGCCCAGGCCTGAGGACTCAGGTTGCCAGAAACAGGTTTTTGGTAAAGTTTTTCCAGAAAGAGGTTTGTTTTGGGGTTTGGTTTTGGGCAAGACCAATTCTTTAGGCAACTAGGCAAGTATTTTCATAGTGGAATTTACATGAAAAGCATACATGCTAGCAAATAAACATATAAATATAATTAAACATGCATATTAAGCCAATAAACAATTAAGCAATTAATATCACCTAAAGCAACTAACTTAAGTGAAGGCACCTATTAGTGGCAAACTAGTGATGGAACAAATGTGACAATGAAGTTCTTGATTTTGTTCTACTGTGTGCCTATATGAAACAAATGTGGAGTAAAGATTGCTTCGACTCCTATGAAAAACAAATTATCCTAAGAAACAATCTTTAGTCTCCTTGAATTAACTTTGCTCAGTTCTAAATGTCATATATAAGTATACATTGGATTATATACTTATAGATACGAGAGTGAGACTATTATGCATGATTTTAGAAAAACGTTTTTATCATTATTCAACAATGAGTTTTCCTAATCGTGAGAATGATTTTGAAATGAATTGAGATTTTCCTTGAGAGTATAATTATGCAAACAAAATATCTCAATTCCTGATTTTGTGCAAAATAGAATCCTAGACTCAGATTTGAGAGGAGAGAAAGAAAGCAAAGAAAACTTCAACCATCAGATGGCCGACCCCCTTAAAGTGAGGCCGGTCCCCTTAATTTTAAGGGGGCCGCCCTTATAACTTTAAGGGGTCCGCCCATGTGACACTAAAAAGTGTCCAGAATTTTGAAAATTTCAGAAAGTTTTGATCCTTCAAGAAAATTCAATCAATTTGTTCCATCATTCCTAATCCTAAACGCAAGTGGTTAAATAATTCACGCTTAAGGGGCTTAGTAAATATGTCGGCAATGTTATCTTCCGAAGCTACCTTTTCTATTGTATTGTTTCCTTTTTATACATTATCCCTAAGGAAGTGATGACGTATTTCTATATGTTTAGTCCGTTGGAGTATGCTCGTGTCATAATAAATAATTATATGGCTAGACATATGTGAGCCTATGGGGTCACACACTTATACACAGAGACACCATTTAATATATCGTATCTATCGTATTTACATTATACTTAACCTTCGTAACTCGGGATCAATAATGGGCTACTAATAACTAAGCTAGTACTTAGTTTATTGGATTGGACCAACAAATGGGAAAGCCCATTTAGGGGCCCCCATGGCAAGCCTAGGTGAGAAAGGAACAAGGGAGAAAGATCAAGGTGCTAAGTGTAACTTAGATCATGATAAGTTCAAATGAGATTTGGTCTTTGATTAGGACTTATCACATTAAAACTTAACCAACTTTCTCTCCACCTTCCTCTACCCAAAAGCCATGAAATTACACACACCCATATTAGGGTTTTGTGTTTTTGGTCTCATCTAACCTTATTCTAGTGTAGTTCAAGGCTAGATCGCGTATTACGGGGTTTAGACTAGCATCGAGTGGTGATTGTGGACGTGTAGTGTGTTTCTAGCATAGAGGAGATCAACCTTATTGATCTCTTGGGTTTCATATACAATTCTTGTGGTGATTGTCTCCCGTGTGTCTCCCGAATCACGCTACAAAGGTATAATCGTTATATTTATTATATTAATTAGTGATTGATCATATGGCTATATGGATCCATTGTTAAGTGATGTTTTCCGCTGCAAATATTTATTTATAATATGTTATTCATATTCATCATCACCTATAGTGGTATCACGAGCCATCATATGATGTCATATGATCATCTAGTATGCGTAAAAATGGCTAAAAACGCGTGTTTTTAATGGATTCAAAAGGATATCTTCAAAACAGCCCCGAGGGCTAATTTTTTGAAAATAATTCGACCCATATGGGGTCTTATGATCTGCACTTTTTGATCCCATGGCTATTTGTTATGCATATTTTAATTGGTATACTTGTCGGGTACGTGAAAAATGGCCTAAAACGCATGATTTTGATCGGTTTTTGAAACGGTTTTGAATCAGCCCCCAAACCTAATTTTTCTGTGGTAAAATGATATTTTGAAGGTCCTAATATCAGTGGGTTTTGATCCTTAAGCCATTTGACATACGTACCAAACGGGGTTTTAATTATTGTTAATTAATTTCTTTGTTTCGTTGGCTAAATCTTTAATTCTTGTTAATTATTTTTGCATCCATGGCAAATACATGCATGTTTGTCTATGAAATTAGCCAACACCTTGTTTTAATCATAATATTATTGTATTATTATGTGTGTATGCAAAGCCGATGAAAACCTAGACCACTTGTGCCTTGGATTGTTGTGAATGTTGTTTAATTTCGTGTTTCGGGGTTTTTGCCATTGTTTCGGCACTTATGTAATGATATTCTTTTTGGTTGTAGCCATTGTTTGGGCACTTTTACAGTATTTAGAAATTAGATTAGTTTTATTTTACTTTCAATATAATGTAATCGTAGCTTGGTGGTGAAAGGCGAAAGAGTTAAAGACATTTTTGCTGAAAATAGCTGCTGGAACAAGCTGCAGTATTTTTGCTTTTCCCGGTGATTGGTAAGGAGTTAGAGGCTAAAATTTTTTGTGCAGGTGCACAAGACATGGGCCTACAACTTTCTAGTTTTGAGCTAAGCCCGGGGAAGCCTCCTTCTATGTCTGTTGGGCGTCCGAACACAGAAATTCTGGAAAGACAGCAACTATCCTTTATGTGCATAATGGGGTTTTTACTTGCTCTTGATCGTCTTGGAGCAAGTGTGTCACACCCTGAATTTACCTGATTGGCAGCGGAATGGAATACCTGGGTGTAACGTTCATGGCATCTCATACAATGGTTATATTGAACGACCTAAAGTGTCATTTTGAAAATACATCGTTTGATCATTAAAAACATCAGAGTTTACAAAATAGGTCCCAAAATAATGTTGCAAGTTCATGAAAACTAGTTCAACATGATCAAACGTTACATAAGTGCATGAAAATAAAATGGTGAGACGCGTCGACTCCGCGACTCCATGTAGGTCCAAAATGCATGCCAACATGAGATGTCTTAATTACCTGAAAATACATTGCTAAAACGGTCAACAATAATGTTGGTGAGAAATCATAGGTTTATAAAAATGAATGTTATGCGGTAACCTCAAGTATAATGTGTAAGACATAAGTCTCATGAAAAATTTGTACAATAGCCCTTAAGCTCATGACACCGAAGCTGACTGATGAAAATGCCCCTCCAGAGTGTTTTACCAGGCACTCTAATGATGTTAGACATGAAATGCACCCGTTTGACTGTTGGTATAACCAACGCGGATGGAGGCGTCACCCTCAATAGATCTATCCACTCACTCTCGCTTACAGGAAATTAACGGTTCATGATAATAAACAGGGGACTTTAACTTGGTAAATGCGGTAACTTAAGCAAGGAAATTTGATACTTAGGCCCGTATGGAAAATGGTGCAATGTATTCTCCCCCGTGGGATTTGAAATAAATAATGAAATGTAAACGGGGCTATGAAAACTCATCTGTAGTGATGGAACAATGTACTATGAATGAAATGAACACAAGGCGCAACTCCTAGCCGCAACCTAATATGAATGAAGTACAATCTAACTTAGATTATGAAATGAATTCATGTATGCACTTGCACTTATAATTTATACCACTCGTATTAATTCAAAATATGTAATATTGTCGAAAATATAATTTATATTATCGTATTAAGTCATAATGAATATTACATGTTCATATGGTGTAACGATGTTTTATGATAGCCGTTTGGCGATAAAATGTGAAAATACAAGTTTTCGTCGTAAAATATTATACTTAGTAATTTTTGAAATACGGCTAAAGTGGCCTCGGAAAACTAGTTGTAAAATGATGTATACTGAGAATTAGAGGTCGTACTCAGTAGCTTTAGAAAGCTTGGTGCATTATCTAAATATGTTCTGTAACACCCCCAAAAATCGTACAGCGAAAGACTTACAAGCTTTTGTGGTGTTACGGGGATTGGTACCATCACATGTATAGATAACAAGATCATAGATAAAATATAAACGTAAACCAAGTTAACAAAGTTAAAGTTTACATTTATTCCAAGATCTTAGGGTTTATAGGCCCAAATAGATAGCATAAAAGATAGGTCCAAATTGATTATCAGAGTGCACATCGATTTCCTCAAACCAAACCAAGTCCAAAGCAAGCTTCACCAAAGTCCAAGCAAAAGGCATTCATCAATTACCTGAGAAAAACATGCTTAAAAAGTCAGCTTTCGCTGGTGAGTTCATAGAGTTTAATCATTCAAAATACTTACGGGACCTGAAGAATTTAGCGCTATGTGTATGACTAGGGCAGGCATAGACAATCATACTATACTTATCACAATTCCAAATCCATCACAATCATACTCATACTAGTTTACCACCTTTCTAGAAGGCGGAGGGTCAGGTGCGAGCGGGCCACATCTCGACGGTACACTAGCCGGGAACACTAACAGTAAGGAACCACCCATTACTGCCCCGAACTAGGCCGTAGTAGTGTATACTCCAAACCAGGGTTTCGCCCTAGTAGGTCGACATCTACTCGTCTATCCTAAACTAGTCCACACAATAGCAAAACAATTTATAGCAGGTCCAAGAAATGGGTAGCATGTTTTCTCCCCCAAGTTTAGAAATCATTCGAAAATAAATGCGAGTAAAAGTGGGGCTATAAACTCACCTCGAAATAGCAAGCAATCAATACACGAGTAAGCAAAGAAAATTCGGCTAAGACTTCACAGCAACTATTGACTCGGCACGACCTATTCAAGTATATATACTTTCGCTCAATACCACTTCTTAAAATAATTATACTCCCAATAATCCCAATGGGTTTCCTTTTACTTTCCAAATAATCCTTTCTTTCTTTGAAAACGCTTGTTATCGCTTGGTATCATTTTGGTATCCTTTGGTATCGAAGTGAGGATTCTAGAGACAAAGTCTCGACTCGTTGGCTATAAGCCAAATATACTATCCATAACAATCACATACGGCTCAAAACAAATAATAAGTCCACATAGCATATAACCACATATAACGCACATACTAAAACATATAGCACATAGTGGTCAAGGTCAAATGATATGCCTTCATAAAATAAATAAGTCGTCTCATGAAGGGTCGATGGCTTATCAAATCCGTCAACTTGATAAGTCCAACCATTCACGTATTACTTATGTATTCACCAAGTTATATCACGTACGTACAAGTCATAGGATGGACTTCTCGTCAATTTAGTTGTATAATATTACTATTGGGCCCTTATTGGACTCGTCAGCCCAATAAGTCCAACGATAATACTACACGACTTATTAACGTTAACTCAATCCGAAACTTTACTACAATGGGTCAAATCACATATTACTCGATAACGTCGGTTTGAATCTAGTTATATAATGTACTCGAATATTTAATAGTCCATGCCGAAAGAATTATTTGCTTTCGGGATCCGTTATGGTCCGTACGTCCAAATATTTCCTTCATCGTTTATGGTTCTTATTCGTTAGTTATGTTTTAATAAGGCGTCGATAAATATTAATTTCTAACGATTAATAGTTATCGTTGCGTTATTATTATTATTCGTTTATTACATCACTTAGGTATTATGTAAGTTAGTATATGTACATACATATATATGTGCTAGCAATTATATATATATACGTACACTTCCAAACTTACTTAATATTTAAGTTCGTTGAAATAAACGATTTCTAACGAATCATTACATATTCAAGTCCACGTGTCCGAGTCATGACCTCTCGTCCACATAACTACTCAAAGTCCAATGTCCAAATGAAATCGGCATCGTCAAAGTCAATCAAGACTAAAAAGTCAAGATGACCTCAACATGCACAAACAATAATCACACAAAATATATAAGTCCCGATGTCCAATAATACTCCAAACACCAATCAATTCGAGGTCGTCTACGACACTCGTTCTAATCCTATCTCCGTTCCACTAAAAGTATTCAACCTTATAACTCCGGAAATTCGATCCAAACACAAGGAAACAAACGTTAGTTACAAGTGAATATATATACACTTAGTCACGTATTTCACCAAAATAATACACATAACCACAAAATACTCGTTTTCACATAAAACTATATTTTCCGTTACCAAATATACGTATTACTCCCATTTACCTCAATGTTTCACATAATTCACGTAATACACATAAACATATACCACAAGCATACTAGTCACAATATTCCACATTTTACCAATGTTTTCCGACAACTTAACCATTTTACCACTTTCAAGTGTATATCCCGACACAATTCTACATATTACCATATTCGTCACAAATTCGCATAACGCGCCAAAACGAGCTACTAAATCATACACGTACCAAGTAAATAACCACAAAATGACCACAAGGACTAACCCGTGCCCACTAGGCCACGGCTACCTTGGGTAGCGAGCCCAAACCCTCGGCCAAGGGCCTATGGTGCTCGACTTCACAACCAAACACTCCCTAAACTTACCAATCTTGTTCCAAACACTACCAAATCATTACCAAATCATGCTAGGAACATACTACAACAACCAATATCATCAAAATGGGTCAAAACCCCAAAAACAATAATGGGTCGTGGGTCAAACCCACGGTTTGACCACGAATCCGAATCCAAATCACTTCTAATCGATACCAAACTTGTTTCTCTTATGTTTTTATTAACCAAAACGTATTAAAACATCAAAACCCACTTAGTTTTACCCAAACTTTACAAGAATTCGTGGGTTTGACTTGTAACAAAGTCAAACCTTCAAGAAATACTTACCACTTTACCTTTTCTTCAAACCAAACAAGATTTCAACAACAAAAGTGATGAAAACAATAATAAACCCCACGAATTTAAATGGGTTTTAGGGTTTTGGGTCGTTTTGATGTATAAAAATTATATAGGGATGATTGGAAATGGATGGGGATTATGTTTTTGAACTTGGATTATAAAAAAAATGAGTGTGTGTGTGTGTGTTTTGTGTGTGGCCGGCGCAAGAGAGGGAGAGGGAGGGGTTAGGGTTTTGTTTTGGGAAGAAAATGATATAAGGGTGTTTATCTAGTTATAAGTTTAAGCAATTGGCAAAAATGTTCCCCCTAGTTATTAGTTTTTAGAGTTTAGTTGAACTAGGGAACCCAAAACTTTTATTTTTCTAAAACTTACCCCAAAACATATTTTTGAGTTTATAAGTCTAGCCGGTAGCCACCAAATTCGTTTTTAAGTGCACACCACGTGTTTTACAATAAATTCCCCAATATATTTCCAAAAGTTCTTTTACATGACGGACCCAATTAAAAACATATTTTTACGACTCGGGTAAACTAAGTGAATTTTTATGTCACAAGATTCTCAATCGTTACTTGTCCAAAAATACGTTTCATTAGGATTTCTAGTGCCAAAGTCAAATAGTGCCTAACGCGAAGTACTCAAATAGCCTAATTATTACTCAAAACGATAAACGTTTGATATATATTCAACTTTCCAATCCAAATTCCTCAAAATCATTTTACTTCAATACTCGGGTTTATAAAAATAGTAATGCGGAAGTTTTTAAAAGACACCCAAATTTACCAGTTGTCACATGTTCAGTAGTGAAATTTTACCCATTGTGTCTAGATGTTAAGATAAATGGTCGAAAAGTTGGGTATTTAGGCCAAAACTGCCATTTCTGGGCAGTTTTTAGGAATATTTGAGAGGTCATAGTGTGCAGGTTATAAGTCCAAATGACAAAAGGCCAACAGATTTGAAAAGTACTCCAGGAGTAATAACTTTTGTTCCTTGGAGTCCCAACTCCAGAACTGAGTCATTTGACGGGAAAATGGCCTCTAACATGGGTGTTTGCAAGTTTTCTGGGCAAACTTAGAATATTTTCTAAGTGAAAGTGCTGGTAGAAATTTTTAGTGAACATTTATCTTTGAAAATTCATAACTAATTCGTTATAAGGCTGTTTCTCGAGTTCTTTATATCCCCGAAATTTTGAGAAAGTGTACTAACATATTCTTAATAGTTTGGTACATTTTAACAAGGTCTAAGGCTCGTTTTTGGTCCATATATTTCGTACATCAGCACCCTGTTTTTCAGAAAAGTATATATATTTAGTGTAACTTGTTTTTGGCATAACTTTTTCATCGTAAGTCCGTTTTTAGTGATTCAAGCGGCCATATTTTTGTCTTTGAATGTATTTTCTAGTTCTTGGGTCCAAAATTACTCAATATCTACTGAGTTTACCCAATTTTAAAAATAGGGACAGTAGCAAAATATATAGTGTTTAAAAATGGTTTTTCATGGTTTATTCTTGTCCAAATCCATCACCAATAACAACAAAACATCCCTTAATCACCATACACCTTCTTAGGGTGTCATGGGTTCCCTAGCATTGTTTTTCAATCATTTCTCCATAGGTTCAATTGTTTTTCATTTTAATAATAAAAATGATATAAAACATAAGTTTAGTGGTATAGATTTTTACATGCTTGTACATATACAATAAAAATACATGAACCTTGTAAGAAATTTGATAAAATTTATGAAAAAGAATTTGATATACTTACTTGGATGATTAGGAAATTTTAATGATAAAACCTAATTAATCTATAGGTTTACATTTCAAAACCTTGTAATAGATTATTACTAGTACTTGAAATAACACTTGGTCTTGAAAAATTTGGTGATTCTTCTTGTTGTTTGTTCTTGGCCGATCACACAAAGAGAGAAAGGAAGAGAGTAGTAAAATTTTTATCTTGAAATTGCATGTAATAGTGTATGTTAGGTGATGATCTTTGTTTAAGTATTAGGAATTAACACAAAGTGGGCAAGTGTCCCTAAGGACTCCAAAAACCGGCCACCTAAGGGGTGAGTTGGTTGAGTGGGTAAATTTTGTGCAATATTTTGTTTACGGGGTACCGTTTAGTGTATAGTTTTGTA
>LBNU01014353.1:88484-133143 GCA_014162995.1 Artemisia annua | reverse complement strand
AACCCAGAAGGAATTTAAGACTCCATTGTATTATGGCATGAGATGAATCCCATTATGTCTTGATTGAAGTTCTGAATTTGTTAAGTACCTAATAATAAGTAATTAACAAACTAGAGTCAAGAACTAACGATTTATTTTGGATGTCCCACTTGAAAACAATTTATTGTTAATCAAGATGCTGAGTACTTGGAGATTAGTCCCCACATACAAAAGCAAGTGGGAGCACCTGTAGATCTTGAAGTTATTCAAGAGCTAAATACACAACCTTCTGATGACACTTGCTAATGTCATTCTAAGGTTGAACATGCATATGTTAAACCATAGATTGATATCTCTCATTCATAAATCCGCAAGGATACCCCTAGCACCTGAATGATATAGTTTTTATATCAATGTTAAGGGACATAAGTTGGAGGATCATAGTGAACCTGCTAACTAAAGAGATGCATTATCAGATCTTGAATCTGTTGAATAGCTCAAAACTATGAATGTTAAGATGCAGTCCTTTTAATATAATTACTCATGGAGCTTGATTGATCTCTTACCAATCAGTTAGATTGTGAGGTATAAAATGAGTTTCTTGATATGAATACTCAAAAGGGCAAACTTGTACACACATTAATTGTCATACCTGTTTTCATGCAAATGAAATATGACAAAAGGATTTCAAAACACTTTTCTTGTTGATTACCTTGCGAGGACGATGAGTAATCAAAAGGGTTTATGAATCCATATAATCTTTGTTGTGCATACAAAAGATAAGAATCCAAGTGTGGATTAGATCATGCATCTAGGAGCTGAGATCATTAATTTGATTTTGATTAAATAAGATTACTCCAGAGTACACTGAAAGCAAGTAGGAGCATTGTACTTATTTTCATAAATCTCAATGTCGGTAACATATATATTAGAAACAATATTCCGTCTAAGCTAGATTTTAATCCTTAGTTTGGAATGAAGTTTCTCTTAAGAGATTTAGAAAATAAAACATATTACCTTGTTACATATGGTTATGAAAATAAATATAAGCGGTTATTGAGTCTAACACAATATGACACATTATTAAGGGGATTCTCAATGATCAATCTCACCTGATGAAATTGAACACATGAATGTAGACCTTAAGTTTAACTAAAGGATTCATTATGTAAGTCATATTACGCATTGGACTTTTTATATCATTTGCATGAATGCAAGATGAGGTGATAACAACAAATATCTAAGTGAAGGTCATTAGATAATTGTTAAACGAACATTATAATGGACCTTCAAGGACCAAAGATATGTTTTACGGGTATTTGAGGAGCTCTGTTTTATTTGCATACTCTGCTGCTTATTTAACTGAGATGATTCTCAACTCTAGTCGTGGTAAGATGTCATCATGAATGATGAAATCGCTGACTAGATGTGCTCGATTGAGAGCATTAATGCATTATACATTAAAAGAATAAGAATACTTTACAGTTTGGGAAACTGTTATTATGACTGTCTAAAGTAGATGTTTTGCTAGCTTCGAACACACTATGGAATGTATTGTTGCAATACTCGTATTGTACTTGAATGCACACATACAAAAGGACAATCATCATTCAAAACATTTCGAATTTTGAAACAAGTATTCTCAAAGTTTACTCAGATGACTACTTGTTGTCTTGTACAACAAAATTGATCATGGTGTAAACATCGGATTCCGATCTTTATGTAGTCTTGTGCATATCTGTTTTCAGTATTTGGATAATGGAACTGTAAGCAATCGTATTATATAATGAATTGATATACCGGGTATTATCGTCTTCATTTGTACTACTGTGTTCTATATTTGCATGTTTAATCCATGGATAAATTTATTTATTCTAAAGTTGTCCATTGCCAGTTGACGATACGGGAGTATCATCGAATTAAAGCAAATGTGAGCGTGTTGGTGATATTTATTTAGAATAAATATTAATTGATGTTTCCACCAAACTCACATGTTGTTCATTGTGATGAATATTGGACTGACTCAACCTACGAGTATTCACTGCATGGATCGGCGTCAATAGTGAATCTCGCAAATGGTTATGTCTCTTATCCTCAGACTTGAGATGCAAGTAGGTCTTGCATGTGTGGAATTTCATTCTTTATATGGTTAAACGCTGTCCTGAATAAGGTAGTTATAAAAGCCATCTTCAGGAGTGATATGAAACGCATGAATGACACGTGCAGTCAAAATAGGATTTGTTCCTCCACATGTCATGGAGTTAGATACTATTGGGCCCCTCGATGAGTTGAACAGATGTTTGTATGGCCGTACCCAAATGAGATTAAGATGAATCTTAATTCACTTGGCAATCATATTCAATATCTAGATCGAGAAACATAATAGTTGAACAATTAGAATGGCATTTGATCCATGTCTAATGTTCAACATGGTATCTGTAACAAAAGGATGGATGACATATAAACCATTTAAGTGAGACGTTTAAGAAACTGCCCTCACATATTTCTAGGGGCATTGGCGTGTTGCTAGACGCTAACCTTTGCTTGTATAATTACTTGATTATTATGACGTCGCAAGTGGGAGCTGTTGGAGTATGCTGGTGTCATAATAAATAATTATATGGCTAGACATATGTGAGCCTATGGGGTCACACACTTATACACAGAGACACCATTTAATATATCGTATCTATCGTATTTACGTTATATTTAACCTTCGTAACTCGGGATCAATAATGGGCTACTAATAACTAAGCTAGTACTTAGTTTATTGGATTGGACCAACAAATGGGCAAGCCCATTTAGGGGCCCCCATGGCAAGCCTAGGTGAGAAAGGAACAAGGGAGAAAGATCAAGGTGCTAAGTGTAACTTAGATCATGATAAGTTCAAATGAGATTTGGTCTTTGATTAGGACTTATCACATTAAAACTTAACCAACTTTCTCTCCACCTTCCTCTACCCAAAAGCCATGAAATTACATACACCCATATTAGGGTTTTGTGTTTTTGGTCTCATCTAACCTTATTCTAGTGTAGTTCAAGGCTGGATCGCGTATTACGGGGTTTAGACTAGCATCGGGTGGTGATTGTGGACGTGTAGTGTGTTTCTAGCATAGAGGAGATCAACCTTATTGATCTCTTGGGTTTCATATACAATTCGTGTGGTGATTGTCTCCCGTGTGTCTCCCGAATCACGCTACAAAGGTATAATCGTTATATTTATTATATTAATTAGTGATTGATCATATGGCTATATGGATCCATTGTTAGGTGATGTTTTCCGCTGCAAATATTTATTTATAATATGTTATTCATATTCATCATCACCTATATAGTCCTAGAGTGTTGAACGGGTTTCTTACTTAAATCTATAGCTCCTTTGTTATCGCACATAATAGGGATATTTTCTAACCTAATGCCATAGTCTACGAGAGCTTGTTTCGTCCATAGTGCTAGTTGACATGCCTTTCCGGCGCTTACGTATTCGGCTTCGGTGGTAGAAATAGCAAGAGCGGTTTGCTTCTTTGAAAACCAAGATGTTAAACAACATCCCATAAACGTGCAAATACCGCTAGTGCTCTTTCTATCTACGTAGTCTCCCGCATGATCCGAATCCGCATAGACAATGGTTTCTATGCCGGATCCCTTAGGATACCATAATCCTAAGTGTATAGTGCCTTTAATGTATCGGAAGATATGCTTAACCGCTTCTAGGTGAGAGGTTTTGGGATCCTCTTGGAAGCGAGCACAAAGGCAAACACTAAACATGATATCGGGTGTACTTGCCGTTAAGTATAGTAAACTACCTATCATTCCTCTATACTTAGTGTTATCTACGGACTCGCCTTCTTCATCTCTTGTGAGTTTAATTTCCGTGGACATGGGTGTCTTAAGTGGCTTAGAGTCTTCTAGTCCAAATTTCTTAAGCATTTCCTTAATGTACTTAGATTGATTAAAAAATATTCCATCTCCTAATTGTTTTATTTGTAATCCTAAGACGAAGTTTAGTTCTCCCATCATACTCATCTCAAACTCATCATGCATGATTTTGGCAAATTCATCACACATTTCTTGACAAGTTGAGCCAAATATAATGTCATCGACATATATTTGAACAATGATAATATTTGGGTCACTTCTTTTAGTGAAGAGAGTATTGTCTACCATTCCCATGGTGTAATTATGTTTAACCAAGAATGCTTTTAGTCTATCATACCAAGCCTTTGGAGCTTATTTAAGACCATATAAAGCTTTCTTTAGTTTGTAAACATAATCAGGTTTTGCGAAGTCAATGAATCCTGGAGGTTGTGCCACATATACCTCCTCATTGATAAAACCGTTAAGGAATGCACTCTTCACATCCATTTGGTATAACCTAAAATCTAGGGTGCATGAATAAGCTAAAAGGATTCTAATGGATTCTAATCTAGCTACAGGGGCATAGGTTTCGTCATAATCAATTCCTTCTTGTTGATTATAACCTTGGGCGACTAACCTAGCTTTATTCCTAGTTACTATTCCATTCTCATCTAATTTATTCCTAAATACCCACTTAGTTCCTATTATGGTCACATTCCTAGGATTTGGAACTAGTTCCCAAACATCGTTTGTTTTGGATTGATTTAATTCTTCTTGCATAGCCATAATCCAACTTTCATCCTTTAAGGCTTCATTTATATTCTTAGGTTCTATTGTTGACACAAAACAAAAGAAGTTATTTTTGTCTTGCGCTTGTAATCTGATAAGGCGAAAAGTATACCACTTTTGGGGGGTCATTTAAGCCCTAAATCGTAATTATTTGATCAAATATTGGCCTAAATCGTTCCTTTTGTCATTTTAGGTACGTTGGAGAAGAAATCTGGAAAAAGGAAGCATTTTGGACGTTTTTGGAGCATAAAAGTGAAGAAAACGACAAAGTCTCAAATTATGCTGGAACATTACCCTGATGGCGTCAAGGTTTAGTGGTGACGCCGTCAAGCTAGACAAACAGAGGTGGATGTGAAAATTGTCCTTGACGGGCCAGAATGGATTTTTGGAATTTAAAGGGGGACGGCGTCAAGAGGCCATCACGAAACCCTAACCACGGCGAGGTGACGGTGTCACACCCCAAAATGTGACGCCGTCAAGTCTGTTTTTCTATATATATTTTCGCAATTTTCATTCATTGTGTGGAACTTTTTAGGGAGAAACCCTAGTACGAATTTTAGCAGTTTTTTCAAGGTTTTCACCTTGAGATCTTCCATGTTACATTGAAGATAAGTTATCAATTAATCATTCAATATGTCTATGTGTTGTTTGATTCTATCTTGTTCTTGTCTTTTGTTTAACATGCTAGGCTAGGTTTTCTTTGTGTTTTCTTAGATCTAATGAAACCTAACTATTAATTATTGGTTGAATGGTGTGTTATTAATTGTATTGGATGAATGTTTATCGATGTTAGGCTTAAGAAAACTGGCTAACCTCCTATACGGTAACTTGCTTGAACGTCTTAAGAAACATGATCGGATGTGTACTACGATTATATGGTTGTATTTAATGCATGAGCGAATTCTAGTGATCCCATGTTAGGAGCTTTTAGTCGGCTCGACATAGGAGTGAAGTAGGAGCTTATAGAGTTGGGGAAGTTCGTACACACCCCCACGACTGGTATTAAGGAATGCAACCTGTCATCCACGCAATTATAACACACTAATCAACCGGTAAAAGATAGTTAGGGAGTAATGAAGTCTAAGTAAACACACTTCTCTCCATATAAGTTTTCACAAATATTTTATTTTCGTTTATTTATTTTATTTGCATTTGTAGTTATTTGGGTTAGTTGACTAGCAACTAATTCCGCCCACTCTTTAAAACCCGAGATAATTTTACTTGCTTTCCTAAAAACATAAAATACAAAAAGAATCTTCCCTCACCCTTTAGACCTATTAGAGTAGTTTTTCAATCCTAACGACATTATTCCCCTAGAGAACGATCAATCCCCCGGTACTTGCCACTACACTATACTACATCGGTCAGGTACACTGCCTGGTGGGGATTGCAAGCCTCTTAAGATCCCTTGAGAGGTAAAACCTGTTGTAAGGTCGCAATACCATGCATCATGATCTAAGTGTTCTTTGATTTAGGTGGCCTATGATGTTGTCTAATGGGTGTGACTTAGATTCCTTAATATTTACAACCTCGTTTTCTTCTAAAGTTTCTACTTCAATATCATTACCTAAGGGTTTTGTTTTACTAACCTCAATGGCTTATTCCTCTATAACATCATCATCTTCTAAGGGTAATGTCTTAGATGGTGGAGGAGTTTCATCAAAAGTTACATTTATGGATTCTTCTACTTTCATGGTATGTTTATTTAAGACTATGTATGCTTTACTATTTTGCGAATATCCTAGAAAAATTCCTTCATATGACTTAGGGTCGAACTTAGTGAGATAATCCTTTGTATTAAGAATAAAGCATTTACTTCCGAATACCCTAAAGTAGCCTATATTTGGTTTTCTACCTCTTAATAACTCATAAGGAGTTTTTCCTAGAATTCGTCTAATAGACACCCTATTAAGTATGTATGTTGAAGTATCTACGGCATGGCACCAAAATTTTTGTGGGATAGATTGTTCATTTAACATAGTTCTATGCATTTCTTGTAAAGACCTATTTTTCCTTTCTACTACCCCATTTGATTGAGGAGTACGTGGAGCGGAAAAGTTGTGAGATATTCCATTCAAATCACTAAATTTTCCGAATTGTACTTCGTTATCAAATTCCTACCATGATCCGTCCTAATTGAGACTATAGAGCATCCTAGCTTATTTTGTATCATTTTACTAAATGTCTCAAATTTTTCAAAGGCTTCGGTTTTATCGCTTAGGAACCTAGTCCACGTGTATCGTGAATAGTCATCTACTATAACTAAGGTATAGCAGTTGCCACCGTAGCTCCGCACCGCGGATGGACCGAAGAGGTCCATGTGAAGAATTTCTAGGCATCTAGTAGTGGATACTATATTCTTAGCTTTATGACTAGCATGTGCTTTTTTTCCTATTTTACAAGCATCACAAAGTGTTGATTATATTTTAGACTAGGCAAGTTTCTAACTAGTTCCTTAGACGCCAAAGATTGTATTTGTTGCATGTTTGCATAGCCTAATCTCCTATGCCACAAAGTGGAGTTTTCGTCTAAGGTTGCTAGGCATATCCTATCTTCCATTTTATCTCCTAGTTTCATAACATATACGCCACCTTTCCTAATTCCTCTACCTATGACTTTATCATCCTTAATAATTGCACTATTCTTATCGGTAAAGGTAACCCTACACTTATTGTCACATATTTGACCTACACTAAGCAAGTTAGGGAGTCTTGAGAAATCGCACCTTTGCCTATGATTTTTCCACGACGATCACTACAAAAAATAATGTTACCTCCGTTGTATGCTTTGTATGTAGAAAATAATTTGCGATTCCCCGTCATGTGTCTTGAGCACCCGCTATCCTTTACCCATTCATCGGGTTCCAAATTAATTCCTAGGCATATTTCATTTGATGCTTGAGCGACGAAACATTCTTGTTTAGTCTTTTTGTCTTCATCATCAAATCTTTTCCTTCGTGTTGTTTTCCTTTTATCTTGTGCTCTTTGTCGCTTTTTGATAAGTCTTTTGAATTCTTTAACAACCTTTGCATATTCTTCATCTTCACTTTCGGAACTAGAGTCATCATCGTCACTTAGTTCCTTCTTGGTCGCCATCTCTATACAATCTTCTTGTTCACTCTTGTCATGACTCATGTTGTTTTCGGCATCATTACCTTCACACAAAAAATTTGAACTAGTAGCACTTGTACTCAATTCAACTAAATATTTGTCTACTATACTTGCTTTTGCTACTAACTTATGTGCAAGTTTTTCTTTGGCTTGACATTCTTCTTGATGATATTTTGAAAGACTTTTCCACATGTCGTTTGCCGTTTGACAAAAAAATATTCTTTCATACTCAACTCTTGGTAGAGCTTTGTATATAATAAATTTTGCCAAGTTATTTTGTTTTTCAAAAATAGTTTTTATCGATTGAACATCACCAATTGAAATGACATGCCAAAGGTCATAGTCTATTGATTTCACATAACTTTCGAATCGATTTTTCCATTCAAGAAAATTTTCATTTTCAAGAAATGGTGGTTTGAAAACAATTTTCCCTTCTAAATATTTTTCTATTTCCATAGATCGATTTCAAGTTTTAAAATACAATATATTTTAAAAATCTTGTTTGACGTGGCTCTTGATACCAATTGTGAAAAACTAGAAGGGGGGTAAATAGTTTTACGTCTTTTTAATTTACAAAAGTTTGGTTATGAAAAAGTTCGATTCCAATTTTATGTGATCTCAACTTGCAATTATAAACAACAAAGTCGACTAATGAATATAATGGCAAACATGCAAGTAAGTAAGTAAAGAGATAAAGATAGAAAGATAGCACCGTGAGACAAAGGATTTATAGTGTTTCGGCTACGAATCTCCTCTTCGTCCTACTCCACTCCCCGAGCACCTAACTCGAGAGTTTTCTTCACTATGTCAACAAGCTCCCTTATGGCGGAGAAACCTTACACAACTTTTGCTTACACCAATTAACGACACTAAACTAAATGTCGGGTTCTAATAGTAGCTAGAACTAATCTCACACCACTATACAACTTAGCACAACTCCTACACGACTTGTACATACCACAACTACTACACTACTTCACTATTTCACTACTTCTTGCTCTTCACAACTCTACTTCTTCTTCACTACTTCTACTCACAACTAACACACCTAGATCTATCTAACTTCAAGCCTTCTACACCTTTACAAGTAATATACACAACTACTAGACAATATACACAAATGTACAATACTTCTTGACTTAATTTTTGAAGGAGTATTCTTCTTTTGCACTTTGAGAGATGAGGGAATGAATTAATTGAAACAAAGATTTATAATCTTATGATCAAAGGATTTAGAAGGATGTTTAGAAAGGATTTGGAATGAAAATATTCGTGCAAAAGGTGAGGAAAAATACCAGGTTTGAGGTGGTATTTATAGGCAAAAGATTCTGACAACCGGAGTGTGCCGACCCCCTTAAATGGAGGCCGGCGCCCCCCTTAAAATTAAAGGGGCCGCCCATCTGTAACGGCCAGAATCTTTGTCTTTTTCTGGGGAAACTTTATTTGGTGAAAAACTAACTGATTTTGGTTAAAAATTTGAATTCATATATTTAGTATGATTTAAACATTTTCCTTTATTACCAAAAATGCTTTTCAAAAATATATAATAAGTTTATTTAATTTTATAAACTTTGTAATAATTAAATAAATATCCCTTTGATCATAAAATGTATTAGGCATTTGTTTATTCATACCTTAAATGATTTAGTTGGATAAAATGATATAAACTACCTTAATACTTGTTTACGTATTAATTTTACGTTTAATGTTTTTACATTTTTGATCGTCAAAACATATAGATATCGAAAAATATAAATAACGTTTTTATACATTATTTATATCAACATGGAGATAGAAAGCGTATACGTCGAACAAAGAAAGAAAGGAGTACTCAAGGAATTGGTGTGGAAGAGTGTCGGGACGACACAAGAACAACAACAACGAGAGCAGAAACAAAGAAAGACTTGTTTCGCCATAACAGAATTAGAAACATAAGGGTTTTGATTCGGTGTGGTTACCAAGACGTGGTACTAAGTTTTGTGTGTAGGAAGGTTTTTGTATTTCGAAGTAAAGAAGAAAAGAAAGACAACGAGTAGGATACGTTGTGGAGACCGAGATCAAAACAACACACAAGGAGAAGAATTTGACAACGTGTAGTGTGGTATAAAGAAAAGTAGCAAGCAGTTTTGTTTCGGTTGTCAAATACATAAAATTCGATTACAACAACAAGAACAAAACCAGGAGGCCGTGACTTTATTTGTGGTTTAAGAAAGAATTCGAAGAGGAAAGACAACAAAGGAAGGAGGCTGTTTTTGTTTAGGCTCGTTGGAAGGAAAACAAATTCGACAAGAAAAGAAAAGGGGAACCGTGGTAAAGTTTTGGTTAAAAAAAACAACAACGACAACAACTTTTGAAGAATCCGAAAGTTTTTTGTTGTGGGTTGAAGTCGAATAAGAATTGAAAAAGGGCAACGAGTCAAGAAGAAACAAAAAGGAACAAAGTGGGAATAAAAACCAAACGTTGGTGAACGATTATTACTAACGAAACAAGGGAATACATCTTGTATTCAAAACAATATCGAGGTCACAAGTTACATTTTTTTCTGGATTTCAATTATATTAGAATAGTATAGATTTATTAGTTTGTACTATTAGGAAATCCCGAGAACTATTATTGATCCCGTATTACTAGGATTCCCGGAAACTATATATATTCCCATAGTAGAAGAGATACCATACTAGGAAGAATAATTCCCATACGTACTAAAAGGTGAAGATAATAAATACCTTCAAGATGCCTGGAGACGATACAAACACATCTAACACAATAAAACCCGTGACTCCCATTGCACAATACCAATGCCCTAAGTTGAAAAACACAAATTACACGGTATGGGCTATACAAATAAAAGTTATACTAGATGCACAAGGTTTATGGGAAACAATAGAACCTAAGGAAAATACGCAAGTAGATGATAAGAAAGATAAAGCAGCGACGGCTTTTCTATATCAAGCGTTGACCGAAGATGTGATTTTACAAGTAACAAGTTGTAAGACGGCTAAGGAATTATGGGAATCATTAAAGAAAAGACATGTTGGAGAAGAAAGAGTGCAGCAAGCACGGTCACAATCATTGATGATTGGGTTTAACTCACTTCAAATGAAGGAAGATGAGACGGTGGATGCATTTGCGGACAAGTTAAACGGCTATGTCACTAAGGCAAAAGAACTAGGGAAAAATTTGGATGAATCACTCATAGTTAGAAAACTATTAGACTCCACACCCGATAGATTCATTCAGATAGTAACATCCATAGAACAAACAAGTGATCTAGACGACATAACCCTAGATGAGATCACTGGAAAACTCAATGCATTTGAGGAAAGGATAAAACTCCGGAAGGGAGGAAAAGTTGAAAGCCAGGAGAACTTACTATTCCCACACGGCGAACACTCGGGAAAAGGAAAGCGATTTAACAAACGCGGAGGTAGATCAAATTATTCACGAGGAAACTGGCGGAATAATAAAACAAGAAATAACTCGCAAGGAGGAAACTCAAATCATAAAGGAAACTCAAATAGGAGTACAAGTGAGAGGGATATGAGTAAAATAAAATGTTTCAAGTGTAACAAGTTCGGACATTTTAGGAAGGACTGTAGAGGAACATCGACAACTCAGGAACAATCAAACCTTATCTTAGAAGACGATGAACCATCACTATTAATGACTACGCACGAAACCAAACACGAGGAAGTGTTGTTGAATGAAGGCCAAATTCAACCAGGAAAATATGCTTCAACGGATGCAAGCATATGGTATTTAGATAATGGTGCGAGTAACCATATGACGGGAACAAAGAGTCATTTTAGGGATATTGACAAAAGCGTAACAGGACGAGTATGTTTTGGAGACGGATCGTATGTACAGATAAAGGGAAAAGGCTCTATATTGTTAGGTTGTAGAAACCAAGAACAGAAGGTAGTATCGGATGTATACTATATACCAAACCTCAAAAGCAAGATACTAAGTCTAGGACAACTCACAGAGATAGGTTGTAAGGTCATAATGGATGGAAATAAATTGACTTTGTATGATAAGAGCAGAAAGTTGTTGATGAAGGTAGAACGATCTAAGAATCGACTTTACAGTATTAGACTACAAATAGATACACCTATATGTCTCTTAGCAAATGTAGATAACCAAGCATGGTTATGGCATGCTAGATTAGGTCATCTGAACTTTGATGATATCAACAAGATGACTAGGAAGGGTCTAGTGGAAGGAATACCAAGAATAAATCATGCCGGACAGATTTGTGATGCATGTTTATTAGGAAAACACAGTAGAACACCATTTCCAAACCAAGCTAAATTCAGATCAAAGAACCCGTTGGACTTAATATATGGAGACCTCTGTGGTCCTATAAGTCCAGCAACACACTCAGGCAAGAAACTCATATTCTTGTTAGTAGATGATTGTACACGTTTTATGTGGGCTTACTTTCTGACGTCAAAAGATCAAGCATTTAGTACATTCAAGGAATTTAGACAAAAGATATAAATGGAAATGAGAATGAAAGTGAGGATGCTAAGAACAGATAGAGGAGGTGAATTTACATCTAATGAATTCACCAAGTACTGTAAAGATAATGGAATAGCACGACAGTTGACAACACCTTACTCACCACAGCAGAATAGAGTAGTGGAGAGAAGAATTAGGACAATGTTATCAACTACTAGGAGTATGATGAAAGCCATGAAGTTACCCTTAACTTTTTGGGCGGAAGCAGTGAAACATGCCATTTACATACTCAACAGGGTACCTACAAGAGCCCTGGTAGATAAAACTCCATATGAGGCACTCTACAATAGAAAACCGAACCTGGAAAACCTAAGAATATTTGGATGCACAGCTTATGCAAAGATAACAATACCTCACTTGTAGAAGCTGGATGATAGAAGCATACCAATGATTTACTTAGGAGTAGAGGAAGGATCAAAGGCATGCAGGTTATATGATCCAATAGCAAAGAAGAAACACGTTATTAGGGATGTTAAGTTTATGGAAACGAAACCGTGGGATTGGAACAAAGATGATGAAGATACGAGTACACAAGACACATTTTGGGCTAGTTTTGTGGTAGAAAGAGTTGACAATAAAAACGCTACACCAGTCAACACAGATATCAATGATAACATTGTTAATACGTATCAGGAACCGGATACAATACCAGATCCAGTTACACCAATTACACCACCAACATATACTTACCACCCTAACTCAGAAGACGAAGAAGAAGAGGCTACTATAAGCTCAGATCAGAGATTTGATGATACACCGGTACGAGGCTTAAAGGGTTTATCAGACATCTACAAAGATGCACGTATAGTAGAAACACCTAGCTTATTTTTCACAGAAGAAGAACCTTCTAACTACAAGGAAGCATCAGCAGATAAGAAACGAATAGAGGCATGGAGATTGAATTGGATTCAGTCAACAAGAATAACACATGGACTTTTACTACATTGCCAGAAAATCAAAAGGCAAACGGACTTAAATGGGTTTTCAAAACCAAAAGGGATGCACAAGGAAAGATCATAAGATACAAGGCACGATTAGTAGCAAAAGGATATGTACAAGAACAGGGAATAGACTTCGATGAAGTATTTGCACCAGTTGCTAGGATAGAGACAGTTCAGTTAATATTAGCATTAGCAGCATATCATGGTTGGCAATTACATCACTTAGATGTAAAATCAGCATTTTTACATGGAGATTTGAAGGAAGAAGTCTACGTTACACAACCTGAAGGGTTTGTACAACAAGGAAATTCAAGAAAAGTATATAAGCTTATTAAAGCTTTATACGGTTTAAGACAAGCGCCAAGAGCTTGGAATGTGAAGCTTGATCAAACTCTAAAGTCATTAGATTTTAAGAAGTGTAATCTCGAACAAGCAGTTTATACGAAGAGAAACAAGAATTCTACGATTATAGTTGGAGTTTATGTAGATGATTTGATAATCACGGGCACTCCAAGGAAGGAACTAGAATTATTTAAATCCCAGATGGAAGAAAAGTTTGAAATGAGCGACTTGGGATTGTTAGCTTATTATCTAGGGATAGAAGTTACACAGACAGGAGGAGAGATTACAATCAAGCAAACATGATATATTAACAAGATCTTAAAGGAAACAAGTATGATGGATAGTAATGATACGAAGATACCAATGGATCCCGGTACTAAGTTGGTCAAGGTGAAAGATGGAAACTCAGCTGACGCAACTTATTACAGAAGCTTAATTGGAAGTCTCAGGTACTTACTGCATACAAGACCAGATCTTAGTTACTCAGTCGGACTACTCAGCAGATTCATGCAAGACCCAAAGGAACATCACCTGAAGGCGGTAAAGCAAGTAATCCGATATATCAAAGGAACAAAGGAGCATGGCATAATTTACAAGAAAGAAGGCGGCTGCAAGATTACAGGTTACAGCGACAGTAGTTATGGAATCAATACTGATCAAGGAAAAGAAACTACTGGGATAGTATTTTATTTTGGGGAGTCACCCATTACCTGGTGTACTCAGAAACAACCAACAGTGGCACTATCATCATGTGAATCAGAATTCATGGCGGCTACTGCAGCAGCATGTCAAGCCTTATGGTTAAAGAGATTACTTAGTGAATTAACTGGAAGTGAAGAAAAAAGGATGACGCTGAAGGTAGATAACGTTTCAGCAGTAGCACTCGTCAAGAACCCAGTTTTTCATGGAAGAAGTAAGCACATCGACATTCGCTATCATTTCATTCGGGAATGCGTAGAGAATGGGCACATCAATGTGGAACACGTTAGTGGAGAACTACAAAGAGCAGATATACTAACAAAGGCTCTACCAAGATTGAAGTTCACAACAATGCGACAAATGCTCGGAGTTCAAGATTTAGGAAGAAGCAACGATCAAGATTAAGGAGGAGAATGTGAACCGAATAATCTCACTCTTATGCTTCTTATGTATTACTTTAAAACACTAGGGACCAAATATGTTAGAAAGATAGATAGTAACTAACTTATTAGTTATTTCGGTTGGGATACAAACCGAAGGGTCACAATGGTTGGGTCATGTCGATTCAAACCTTATATATATGTATGTACATACTCGAAATCAATGGTTAGAAGATTAGACATATTTTACTTATTCAATATTTACTTTGCAACTCATATTATCGATCTAGTTTGGGACAACGTTTTCTACCCTAGCAATTACTACATTTCCAGTAACAATATTTGTAACCTTATGCCATCCAGTTAAGAATAACATAAAGCACAATATTAATAAGCCTCATGACTGCTAAAGCTCATATGCATAGAGTACATTTCCTTTATGAAGGCAACCCAACAATCAAACTGCAGCCCTCCTTACAAAAAGACCATAATGTTATCATCCATGAAACGGATCATCATCTGCAAAAGAGCTTGATACTTCAAAAAGAGAACTACATTTCCTTTTGTAAAGACCTACTGAGACCATTATGCAGATCTCATCCTCAAATATATGATCCAAGTAAACATCTACAAAAGGCATCATCCTCTTATCAGAAGCCTAACCATCTCTATTACTTCATACCCAACGTAATAACATCCCATTCTTTAGCGATTTTCTCAGTGTTCTAAAAGGTGTGCCAAGGCGACGCAAAGGCGTGGCCTCGCCGCCACGAAATGACCTTGGTGTCAGCTTAAGGCGTAGCGTGGGTTAAAGCGCGTAAAGGCACGCCAAATGGTAAAGCGTGGCTCTATTTTTAGAAGCATTTAGGGGATTTAGTGATTTGGGCTTGAATTTCTAGTTTTTGGACTATTTCCTACTTGGGCTTGAAGCATTTAGGGGACTTATGCATATCATCTTTTGTAAACTCACCTTTTGTAAACTCGATATGAACATGAAATATGATATTATTACATAAATGATAAATTTATAAATATTTTTTGCCGCTTTAGTCACGCCTTAAAAACGCCATGGCTTCGCCATGGCTCTTAAGGCTTGAGGCATGGCCATGCCGCCACGCCATGCCTCACGCCATTTATAACCTTGAATTTTCGCCACGCCATTTAGACTCATAAGCTTCAATTTGACACATTCCAAAATAATTTCAATTAAAACTTGAGTGGTCCTAACTTCATTTGCCATAATTCTCTTATCTCTTTCATGCCAAACAAAGTAGACGGCTACACCCAACACAATTCTTTCGTGCAAACTTCATACACTGCACTCTTTTTCCCTTAGCTAATGTTTTTCATTGCACTCTTTTTCCCTTAGCTAAAGTTTTTTCCACTTGGTTTTTTTAGCAAGGTTTTTAATGAGTCAATACTTCAAAATTGACTCTACGTTGAAAAAGTGGCATCCAAAGGAGAGTGTTATGAATTATTAGCTCAAAGCTCAAAACATTACCATTTATGTTTGCCACCTTTTTCAATTGTGGACTTATAATATTGTCTAGTAATTACCCATACGTGTAAACTGTAAAGTGACATCTATAGTATTTCTAACTAGTATAAATACCCATCAAAGCAATGATATAACTTGCACAAAAAATTTACTACCTCCGTCCCAAAATTATTGTCCACAGACAAAAAACACACAGTTTTAGAAAAGCATCACTTTTACAGCTTTCTCTCTCTTACTTTTTGCACAAAGACAGTTTTACCCTTAATCAATTAATTTCCAACTTCTTTAAAGTTTGTAACAATAACTACAAATAAGGATAATATGGTAAACTTGATTTATATTCCCTATCCATTTATGGAAGTGGACAATTAATTTGGGACAACCGAAAAAGGAAAGATGGACAATAAATATGGGACGGAGGTAGTACCAATTTAAGGTAACTTTACTTCCTATCTCCCATATGGCTCTCTTGTGTCTCTTCAATTATCTTGATTATTTCGGTAATCTTGTGATAAACTATTTAATTATAACACTAAAGATTTGTTTTATGATTAATATATTTTGCAACATGCTGAGAAAACAAGAAAGGAAAAACTTAACGATCATTTTATGCAATTACACATATTAGACTTTGAGCGTAAGTTGTTTTCAGGCATATGTATATATTTATCTTTATTCTATATCATACTACACATAAGAAGAAAATGTTTTTACTTAAAAACTTTCAAAATGATAACTGTATATTTACTAATCTACTTTTAATCAAGGTCACAAGTTAAATACACCAAAAAGTACATAAAAGTACAGGGACCCACACACAAGTACAAAAAAATGTACTTTTGTGTGAATTACTATGTCTTTTATCGTGAGTCCCATGGTACTTTTGGTATAAGCACAAGTTAAAAAAACGCTTATTTTTATATGCCACTATAAAATTTCGTTGCTATAATCATATTTAAAGATACATATACAAAGCCCTTAAACATTGAGGGGGCAAAACAAACACTTTTCATTCCACTTCTTTTTCACTCATCACACTCCACTGTCAGTAACTAATGGCCGGAGAAAATTCCGATCACATCAACGACCGGAGATTCTTCGTCGCCGTACATGTCGGCGCCGGTTATCACTCTCCGGTCAACGAAAAATCTCTCCGATCCGCCATGAAAACCGCCTGCCTCGCCGCTGCATCTGTTCTCCAATCGGTATTAAATTATTAATACATGAATTATATCTTATTGTTTTTGGATATGAAATTACATGTTTACCCCTAGGAGAGATTATTTGTTGTCTTATTATTGAAAAGTAGAATTAGCCTTATTGATTTGAAATTGAAGGTTAACTTATTAATATTGACTAGCATTGTACCCGCGCAAAGCCGCGGTCACATTTGATTTGTTGCGATATTATTTCGTAGTTTTTAGAAGAGAAGTGTATGTGGTTAGCATGTTTATAAGTAAGGGAGAAATGTATTGGGGAAAATTTTGAANCAATATGTTGATAATGTTGTAGCAAGTTGTTTATCAGGAGATATACATAACACTAGTGGCACAACTATTAATAAGTAGTATTCTAGGTACTAATACTAGTAGGGTTGGTTATTTTCATTTTGTGGAACTTTGTGGAATTCCTAATTTAGTGTGAGTTGGGCGTGTTTCTTTTTTCCCCTTAGCTAAGGGATGCTAGTTAATATTATTACTTTTTAGATGGGGCCCACAAAAATCCCTTAAATGATCTATATCCACAAGGCTTAATTTATCATCTCCTCCCCATTAAGATGCTTATATGGAAGTGGGACCCATATGAATCCTTAGCTAAGGAAAAAAAGAAACAACCAGTCTGAAAAGTATTTATCGGATGTTGTGACTCATTTTTGTATACTTTGTTCTTTAGCATGGATTGGGTATGTATGTGTCTTACAAGAATCTATATGCAGAATGATCCATGCACAAACGCTGGGAGAGGGTCCAATTTGACAGAGGATGGTCATGTTGAATGTGATGCAAGTGTCATGGATGGAAACTCCGGTGCATTCGGTGCTGTTGGAGCAGTGCCAGGTATATCCCAAAAAGCGTTTTCACACGTATTTATGAAGACCTGTTTCCTCTGTTTTTATGATTTCCTTGTATTGAGGCTTTTGTTCTCATATATGTTTTACATTTATTTGAAGCGAATGACTACCAGGTGTAAGAAATGCCATTAAGATAGCAGCTTTGCTGGTCAAGGAGCAGATGTTGGGCTCATCTCTGCTGGGTCGAATTCCTCCCATGTAAACTTCAGTTTCACTTTTGTCTTTAAGTTTAGTAAATAAGCTACTGTTTTTATATGGTGACATTATCCACATTTTGTAGTTCTTTTTTCATCGTGTTCATTGGTTCTTTTCAACAATTCCCTGATAAATTTTATTCTGTTGCGTGCTAGTGTATCTGTGTCATAGTTGTCAAAAGCGTGCGCTACGTGCGCTATAGCGCGCTACGAGGCGATAGCGGGCCCACATCGCTAGGCCCACGTGGCAATAGCCCACAATCATTTAAAGCGACGATTAGGGTTCATGAGTGATTAAATGGGTGGGTTTTGGTCGGAATCATGTTATAAACATGATACAAGGATCGAATCATACCCAGAAACACGTTTGGTTTGATTTTGGAAATTAGGGTTCATGGTACGATTTGGGATTTTTTGATTGCGAGTGTTTTAATCCAATTAAGTTAGTGGGATAGTGTTAGAATGCAGTGTGAATCTTATTACAACTCTAGAATCTAACCAGAAACACAAAATGAATCAAAATCAAAGTTTATTGCAACCGTGCGCTTTTTTTTTTCTATAGCCCGCGCTTTTTTTGCGCTTTTCGCTATAGCGATTTTTTGGGTCTTTGCGCTTTGCAATCGCTTTCGCTTTTGACAACTATGATCTGTGTAAGCTGTATATGCTTTTACTTGGAGAAACCTATTTTTGTTGCAACAGAAGCTAACAGAGGTAAATGAGGTCCCAAAACACTGAGATACATATAAAAAGCAGGAGAAAAGGAATCTTCTACTAGATTAATAAGTTGAGACTTGGTCTTTTTAGTATCTGACTAATGTAGTTTTCCAAATCGGTTTATGTGTTTAGTGTTGTTAGTATCCTAGTTTGCTTATAGAAGTAGGGCTGAGCAAAACCGACCAAAACCAAAAAAATCCCGACAAACCGACCGATCCCGAATAGCCCGATGCCGAACCGACAGGATTCGGGTTGGTTCTCGGTTATACAAATTAGTTATTTCGGTTTCGGGTCGGGTCGGGACGAAAACCGAAAAAGCCAGAAATTAGCCCGACAACCCGAATTATTATTAGGTTTAGTAAAAAAACAGCACCCTTTCTTCCCTCATTCGAACTGTCTCATGCTATTATCTCAAAACACACTGAAGATTGAAGAACACACCGAACCACTGAGGAAAGCACACCGATTGTCTTATTATGAATCATTCGCATATGAATCATTAAATGGATCAATCTCATCTAAAAAACACAGAGGGGTGAATCAATCTCATCTTCTATACCTACATATGAATCATTCGCATCTCAACAAAACAATGCAATGGAAGTAAGTGAATCAGTCTCATCATTAATTATAGTTGTATTTGTTTTATTATAGTTGTGTACTTTTTGGTTTTAGTAACTTGTGTTACTAATTTTTGATACATGAATTAGCAGCTTGTGTTACTAATTTTTGGTTTTAATGTGTTTCTTTAGGATCAAACGATAGACGTTGAGACTCTTGACTGTGATGATAATAAACGCAAAAGGAAAGCCCCAGCCAAACTAAGGAAAACGACTTGTGAGTGTTGGAAATACTTTGATCCAAAGTATGAACCAGATGAAGATGGGGTAGTCATTAAGATGACTCCAAATGGTGTGATGCGGTTTTCAAAGCCGACTCCGCTAAACATGGTACGCGACACTTGAATAATCATTATGTAAACTGTGATAAAAACCCCGATGTTGAGAAAATTAAGAAAAAAAAAACTAGCATTTAAAAAAAAGATTGGTGAGAAGGATGAGGGTGGTAGTAGCATTGGGACTTTAGAAACCTGGAAGTATAATGAAAAAGTGATTAAAAAGTCGTTGATTAAGTTAATTGTTTTTTGCTGAGCTTCCGTTTAAGTTTGTAGAACACCCGGCATTCATTGAATATTCCACGAACATGCAACCTAGATTTAATATGCCCTCTCGTTTTACTATTGCTAGGGATATTTCTAAGTTTTATCTTGACGAGAGGAAGAGCCTAGTCAATTTCTTAAGCAACAAGGCCACCACAGTTCATTTAACCACCAATACGTGGACTTCTAGTTGTAAAAGAATGAACTTTATGGTTTTAACTGCCCACTTTATAGATGATGATTGGGTAATGCACAAAAGAATTATTAATTTTAGACCGATTCATAGCCATAGAGGGGTGGATATTGGTAGGGCATTTTTGGAATGTATAACCGGATGGGGTATAAAGAATGTTATGACCATGACGGTTGATAACATTGTTTCAAATGAGAAAGCTCTTGAATACTTGATAGAAAATTTACCAACCAAGTATGATGGTGGTAAACATTTTCACATAAGATGTATGGCTCATATTTTAAACCTAGTTGTCAAAGATGGTCTAAAAACATACAATAAGTAAATACCATAGCCTTGGCCGTGAAATACATAAAACATTCGAGCCAAAGTGTTACTAACTTTAAAGAAATTGTTGAAAAGGCTGTACTTCAAATAAGTTTTTGATTTCCGAATGCCCTACAAGATGGAATTCCACACATGATATGTTGAAAACCGCTATGTAAACACTTGTTTTATTTTCAATAAGTAGTTTGAAATAGCTTATTCATAAAATAAAAACTGATTATACATGGTGGACTGTTAATTAGAAGTCTTGTTTTAGCGTGAAACGGTTTTGTTTTTGGGTAAGTTCTCTGTAAGAATAAGCATGAGTTGTACTATAAATAAGCAACCCCAAACGCCCCGTTAGTGTTTAGAAAATCTGACATTTGATTGTAGAAACATCTTAAATAATCATGATTTGTGTACAAAATGTGAACAAACAAAGTTAATCGGCTTGGTTTGTTCTGGTTTAATACGTTAACTGGTATTTCAAAGGCATTTGTTTCCAGTTTTGCTGATGGTTTCGTGCATAACCTTACCAAAATGGAGCATCTGTACTCTTAGGCTATTTAAGAGGCATTTGNATGGAGTACGTTTCTTTCTCATAACTCTATTAAGGGGGTCTGTGGATCAACTCTAAACTTACAACTTGAAAAAATGACACTAAAATATAAGTATGTAATTCAGCAGTACGTGTACCTTTAGCAAGCTCGTCGTCTTTTATTAAATCTTCTAACGTATCCACAGTGATGTTTCTACTTGATGTACGAATCCATTCTTGTGTGCACACCAAAGCCTCTACAATGTTTGGCGCTAAAGAATTCCTATATGGGTCCAAAATGCGACCACTCGCGCTAAAGGCAGATTCGGAAGCAACGGTGGATACTTGGATGCACAAGATATCTAAAACAAAGTTTATAACACCATTTAAAAGTTAAAACTGCACAAACCTAAAATTTACAGAAAATTTAAATTAATAAAAAACATAAGTTATTACCTTTCGCCATCCTTGATACGATTGAAAATCTTGGACTATTTAACTTCCACCAATTAAGTATGTCGAAGTCTTCGTCATCCTCTAGCTCAAGACGCGGTTCTTAAGATATTTGGTCAACTCGTCTTCACCCCCGCTCAACTTATTTGCAACTATATCTTTAAACAAATTTAAGAAAGCATTGCCACGACGACGCCTTACGCTAGTACTTTTACTTGACATTGATTTCGGTATGTTACTTGATGTGTTTGTGCCATATTTTTCTTTGTACATGGCAAACAATAATCCCATATCAGTCTCAACCTTCTTAACCAATTTGGCACATAATTCTTCGTTGGTTAAAAACTGAATTGGCGTCTCATCACTTTCTTCATCGACCTCCATGGGTATGCAACCATTTTCTATCAAATGTCTAAACCCATAGCTAGTAATTTTCGACTTCGTTTTGGGATCTAAGATAATAGCAAAGTACATATATAATGGTTGATTTTTTTTGTAATCACTTCAATATTTGTCAGACTTTTTTCTCATATCTTCAACCATTCCCGTAAAAGAAGCATTTTCTTCTCACTCACGAAGATGCTTATCAATATCAAGTACCTCTCCAAACCACAAATGAGCTACGGGACTTGATACATTTGACACAAGTTCTGTTGTTTCCTTAAATTTCTCCAAAAATGCAACTACCTTCTTACAAACCTCAAAATCAGCCCGCTTAGGTATTTCCTCAAGGTCTCAAGCGAAACAAGAGTTATTAAAATCATAATAAAAATAAGCTTCTTTTAACTCAATAGCGGTTTTCAACATATCATGTGTGGAATTCCGTCTTGTTGGGCATTCGGAAATCAAAAACTTATTTGAAGTACAAGCCTTTTCAACACTTTCTTTAAAGTTAGTAACTCTTTGGCTCAAATGTTTTATGTATTTCACGGCCAAGGCTATGGTATTTACTTCCTTATTGATTGTTTTTAGACCATCTTTGACAACTAGGTTTAAAATATGAGCCATACATCTTATGTGAAAATGTTTACCACCATCATACTTGGTTGGTAAATTTTCTATCAAGTATTCAAGAGCTTTCTCATTTGAAACAATGTTATCAACCGTCATGGTCATAACATTCTTTATACCCCATCCGGTTATACATTCCAAATGTGCCCTACCAATATCCACCCCTCTATGGCTATGAATTGGTCTAAAATTAATAATTCTTTTGTGCATTACCCAATCATCATCTATAAAGTGGGCAGTTAAAACCATAAAGTTCATTCTTTTACAACTAGAAGTCCACGTATCAGTGGTTAAATGATCTGTGATGGCCTTGTTGCTTAAGAAATTGACTAGGCTCTTCCTCTCATCAAGATTAAACTTAGAAATATCTCTAGCAATAGTAAAACGAGAGGGCATACTAAATCTAGGTTGCATGTTCGTGGAATATTCAATGAATGTCGGGTGTTCTACAAACTTAAACGGAAGCTCAGCAAGAACAATTAACTTAATCAACGACTTTTTAATCACTTTTTCATCATACTTCCAGGTTTCTAAAGTCCCAATGCTACTGCCTCCCTCATCCTTCTCACCAATCTTTTTTATAAATGCTAGTTTTTTTTGTTTCTTAATTTTCTAAACATCGGGGTTTTTATCACAGTTTACATAATGATTATTCAAGTGTCGCGTACCATGTTTAACGGAGTCGGCTTTGAAAACCGCATCACACCATTTGCAGTAGGCCATCTTAATGACTACCCCATCTTCATCTGGTTCATACTTTGGATCAAAGTATTTCCAACACTCACAAGTCGTTTTCCTTGTTTTGGCTGGGGCTTTCCTTTCGCGTTTATTATCATCAAAGTCAAGAGTCTCAACGTCTATCGTTTGATCCTAAACAAACACATTAAAACCAAAAATTAGTAACACAAGCTGCTAATTCATGTATCAAAAATTAGTAACACAAGCTGCTAAAACCAAAAATTACACAACTATAAGTAAAAAAAAATACAGCTTAATTAAAGATGAGATTGATTCACTTACTTCCATTGCATTGTCTTGTTGAGATGCGAATGATTCATATGTAGGTACTGAAGATGAGATTGATTCACCCCTCGTGTTTTTGAGATGAGATTGATCCATTTAATGATTCATAAGACAATCGGTGTGTTTTGCTGAGTGGTTCGGTGTGTTATTCAATCTTTAGTGTGTTTTTGAGATAATAGCATGAGACAGTTCGAATGAGGGAAGAAGGGGCGCGGTTTTTTTACTAAACCTAATAATAATTCAGGTTGTCGGGCTAATTTTGGTATTTTTTCGGTTTTCGTCCCGACCCGAAACCGAAATAACTAATTTGTATAACCGAGAACCGACCCGAATCGTGTCGGTTCGGGATTGGTCGGTTTGTGAGAATTTTTCGGTTTCGGTCGGTTTTGCTCAGCCCTAGTCAAGTATATGCCAAAAGCTCTATGGGATAGATGTGTAGTGCTTGGCCAGTGTTGCATATGCATTGTCTTGATATGGATTCGATTAGTTTGCATGCTTGCTACTTATTATTATAAAGCTATTTTACGGGCCCGCATTCTACAAGTTCATGATCTTGTTACTTGTATACTAAATATACTAAATATCTGGCAATAGTGGAAATTAAAGCTTTCTTTCTGTGGTACACTTAACTTCAAACATTTTCTTTAATATTCTCTCAGGTTTTTGGCTGGTGAGGGTGCCCGGGCTTGGGCAAAGTCCAAGGGCGTTAATATCCAGGGAACCATTGAAGAGTCCAACGAGGTAGCCACCCGGATACCATATATAAGTTTTATTATGATTCCCACAGTTTTCGTTCTTACATATAACCCCTTCAACTTTCCACGACCACAATTCTGTGTATAGTGGCTTGTGACAAGAAAGGCAAAAGAACAATGGAAGAAATATAAAGCAATGCTTGAAGATGCCAAAGCTAGAATTTCATCTGGGGAACTATCATCTAGTCCTCAACAAAGTAATAATGTATTAGGTATTCATACTACGCAGTGCTTTTTATTTTCCTTCTAAAGTTGTTGGTTCTTGTCTAATTATACACTTTTAGTGTTATTATTAAAGTTTGATATACTTCATTGAATTATGTTTTTAATAATTTCTCTCTTATTTTCACATCAGATGATTCAAATCACATGGCTGGTAATAATCATGCTATACAGCCTGCTTTGGGGGAAGACAACATCATGGATACTGTAGGAGTTATATGTATCGATAAGGAAGGGAATATAGCATCTGGAGCTTCTAGTGGTGGCATTGCACTAAAGGTTATTTCAGCATTATATATGAGTTTACTCTATTTCATCTGTATGATGAATATGTTGATTTTTTTTTTTTTTTTTTTTTTTTTTTTTTTTTTTTTTTTTCCCATTAAATCTTAATTAGGTTAGTGGGCGTGTAGGATTAGCAGCAACATATGGCTCTGGGTGTTGGGCGATATCAAAGGGGGGCCCCTTTGGTGCTCCTTCAATTGTTGGTTGTTGTGCTAGCGGTGCTGGAGAATGCCTAATGAGAAGTTTTGTTGCTCGGGAATGTTGCACATCTTCATCACTGTATGTCTTGCATTTCTATTTTTACTCGATTAACTTTTACAATTTGGTTGTAACTCATTTCTTGCTTGTTCTACTATCTCAAGCAATATGTATTCTATTTTTATGTATTATTCAACTACGTATCTATATATTCTTGTCACTGAGCAATATATATGGTCAACTCTCGTTGCAGATCGCAGGCTGGACCAAGTGCTTCCTGCTCAAACGTTTTACAGTCTATGCTTGAGAGTAGCCGAAATGGTAGTGATAGGAGTGCGGGAGTTTTGCTTGTGCAAGCTCAGGCTCCATCGATGGTGAGTTCACGATCAAGTTTAACTCTTAATATATATGGGGCATACTGGGGTTATGGGTCAAACTGGTCGTGTGTCCAATTGGGTCTATTTTTAGTACTGAATTTCTGAAAACACTTTTGTCCATTTCTAATAAATACTGGTTATTTTTAATAATGCATTAGAAATATACTCCCGGCGACTTTCAACCTATTTGACCAATTCCATTTTAAGCTATCATTTTTTATTTATTTATTTATTTTTTTTTGTAATCTATGTTTTACCCATTTGGGATTGAAATCAAACCTGCTTGACCATTTATAAGCAAATATCTCAAACATGCCGCCTCCAATATATATACTATTGGTTAGATATGTCAAGTTTTAACAATAATTTTGAATTTGTTCGATTAGGGTCCCGGATCATCACCACAGCTGAAATTGGTTGAAATTGCTGCTGGCTTCACAACCTTGTCTTTTGGAATAGGCTATTTTAGTAACTCCATGGACCAACCAAAGGTATGAAACGTTTTTGCTCCTTCATTAGATTGCCAAAAGTAGATAAATATGACACGGTACTTTGACACAATTCAAAAAGGTTCGTGTCATCATTGATAAATTATTATAACCATGGAACTTTTCATGATTTCCTCACAACCTTAAATGATTATTACAACTTCTAACATTAACCAATCCAAGTCAAAGTTAGGTGTAAATAAAATTGAGAAGATCATTGTTTCTAATTAGAACAATAGAACCCTTTTGAATTTTGCGGAAGTTATATAATTGTGAGAGCTTAGATGTCTTAATAAGTTCTTATGTTAAAACTTAGAAAATGTATGCAACTGAAAAAAACAATGAAAATTCAGCAATATGTAACCTTATTTGTGCCAGAATATTGATAGGTAGCAATTCTAGGATTACCAGAAGAAATGCTAGAAACTAATCAGGAACTATCGAATTTAAAGAATGAAGCTCGAAAATGTTGTTTCTATTGAATGATTACAATAACTGTGTGAATTGAGAGGAAGAGAGAGTTTTACAAATCAAAGAACTAGAAAACAAGAAATGTAATAACAGACTTTTAAAGGGGAAACTTTGGGTGCCAAAATTGGTTAGAGGCTGGTTTGAAAGGACACGTGCACCTCACATGTACGGTTTAAAACCAAACACATGCACCTCACGTGTCACACTATTCTCATAACCAAACATTACTTATCAAATACACAAGTTACCTATACAAAATTGATTGATCTTTGTTTTGATGACCGATATCTGTTCAGGATGTATAACCATTGATCTTTATTCACTAAATTTAGAACTCAACATATATTTACTTTGTAGTTAAACCGTGAAATAGAGATTGATATTTAGGTAAAGGATTTATAATAGACGTGTCTTTTGGCAATTAATCATTATTTTTTTTTATTTTCAAAATATGCTTTTGGAGTTTAGAAAAACAGAAAAGTTTTTTTATAGAGTGATTGGAGCTTGGAATGGTGATTATTTTGCGAAGGGAAAATTGTCTAAAAATACATTCAACTTGCCACTTTTTACTATTGTATGCATTGAATTTTTATTTTTATTTTTATTTTTTATTTTTATTTTTTTTCCCTATTGTATACACAAACTTTATTAATCTTACTATTGTATCAATAATACGCCTCTTTTATGACATGGCAGTGATTAAGTGTGCTTAATCACTGCTTAATTAGTGTGTTTAATCACTGCCATAAAACAGGCGTATTATTGATACAATAGTAAGATTAATAAAGTTTGTGTATACAATAGGGAAAAAAAAGTTCAATGCATACAATAGTAAAAAGTGGCAAGTTGAATGTATTTTTAGACAATTTTCCCTTTTGCAAAAGGGTTAATATACACGGAGGTTAGTAAACTTTGCGTTCTTGTTCACTTAGGTTACAAACTATTTTTTTTGTACATATAGGTCATTGGACGTATGAAACACAGCATTTGGTTGACTGAAATTTGAAAAAATTACATGTAGTTATGTACAGATCACTGGGCATATAAAACACTTAATTTAGTTTACTCAACTTATCGAAAAGTATGCTGAAACTTTTTAATAGTGATCTAAATGTCATTTTTTATAAGTTTGGTAATAGTTTAGTACTTCAAGAAAAATGGGTTTATACGAATCATGTTTACTTAGCGGGGTTAACATAAACTCAACTCTTAACGACTCATCGGTCCACTTCCATAATTTTTGAAGAAGTATGTTGGGTCAAACGGGTTTGTTAGACAACATCAACGTACACATTACCACTTTTTAATATAAACTCATCTTAGACCCGTTTGGGTCTAGATTGCCAGGTCATGTATATCAACCCTTTGCAAAAACGTAGACATTACTGACTATTAGGGCATCGTGAATCAACTCTTTGCAAAACATTTTCCATAAAAAAGTAATCTCTTCAAGATGGCTTCAACGCAAAAACTTTTGTACCTTTTATTGTTAAATATTACCGTAACTTGGTGTGACTGGAGGTTTGTTCAAGTTATTCCTTGAAATACTTGAAGGTCCTCAAGTATTTGAAGAAAAAAGCTATTCTCTTGGAAGAAGCCAATGCCCTATTTTGTTAACATTGTTCAAGCTTGCATTATAGATGCTCTTAGAATGCTATGGCAATAAAAACTGTTTGTATTTCTAACTTTGCAGGCTTCCATATTGAGGAGTACAGAACAACATACTAGAACAGACATATGCCAATTTGCAACATTAGTTAATCTCTCCAAGTAGATATATGGATTAGCCCGTTTTGTGTGTACAATTTTATGAAGTTCGCAAAAAGTGTCGAAGTTTTTATTTTTTATTTTATAGGTTAAACCATCTCACATTTTTTATATAAACAATGCATGTTTGGTTAAACACTTTGACCTGCATTGTAGGTGTTGTACTTTGTAATGGATTCTAAGATTTTAATGATAGTTTTTTTTTTTTTTTTTTTTTTTTTTTTTTTTTTTTTTTTTTTTTTTTTTTTTTTGCACGCGCAGAGTGGTTGGTTACATTATTTTCAGATTAATTAATTTCATAAATATGTTTTAGTTAGTTACCTTATTTTAAGTTTTGTTAAAACTTGACAGAGTTGGATATTTAGTTGTGCAGAGTGATCAGTGACACAGGACCCAACTGGTGTTATACTCGGGCGTTGTCCGGTTGGACTACTTTTTTATTAACCAGTGAAATGTGACAAAATACTTGTGGTTTACGTCATTTATTCAATTAAGTTGTGTCAACATAAACATACAATTTTAATGAAAAGTGTTAAAATAAATCCATATAAAAATAACCATAAACAACGTACTGTAGTTAACTAAAATATTTTAATAACAAACTGAAGATAAATAGTGATTAGAGAACACTAACTAAGAATATACCATACCTCTTGTTGTAACTCTTGAGCATGGAGGATACTTTAATGAAATTCTGTATTGGAATGTAGGAAATCATTAGACGCCTTGATTTTCCTAAACATTAAGTAACAGAACCATATAAGAATAATGTATTGCACATCATTTAAAGGGATGAATATGACATTGAGATTATGCACTTGTCATCATTGTAGACTATGAAACAGGATAGATAGAGTGATTGATATTTAAAAGTTTAAGTGATGAGAAAGTATGAGTTTCTACTTGCGATTTGACTATGTATAGTTGAGTGTAAAAGCAGTTTTGAGAAGTTACACGATAGCTACACATGTAGTGGGTGGTTACACCACTTGCACAGTTACACGATAGTAATCACAACCTAAACTCTAAAGTATAAACTCTAAACTCAATACAATGTTCTATGGAACACGTGCTTCTAAATCGACGTAATAATCGAAGCGCCATTTTTTATTCCCTCATTGTTTTTATTAGTCAACAGTTACGTATATCATCGTTTAATAATTAAACATTATCAAAGCCAATTCCTCTAAAAAATAGGTATTCTTTTTCATATGTCGTTGTAATTTTTATTTTTAGTTTAACTATGAAGATATTCAAGTGAAAGGATAAATTAGGACATGACTACTTAGCCAATTAGCGACTTTTATTATTATTATTTTTTATTTATTTATTTTTTTTAAACAATGTTATATGAAACATTTGCTGCTAAATCCACGTAATAATCAAAGCACCATTTTTTATTCCCTCATTGTTTTTATTAGTCAACAGTTCCGTATATCATCGTTTAATAACTAAACATTATCAAAGCCAATTCCTCTAAAAAATAGGTGTTCTTTCATATGTCGGTCTATTTTTTATTTTAAGTTATGAAGATATTCAACTGAAAAGATAAACAAGGATTTTTTTTATTTATTTTTTATTTATTTTTTATTTTTTTTATTTTTTTTAAATACAATGTTATATGGAACATGCGCTGCTAAATCCACGTAATAATCGAAGCGCCATTTGTTATTCCCTCATTGTTTTTATTAGTCAACGGTTTCGTATATCATCGTTTAATAACTAAACATTATCAAAGCTCATTCCTCTAAAAAAAATAGGCATTCTTTTCATATATCGTTGTATTTTTTTTATTTTATGTTTAACTATGAAGATATTCAACTGAAAATATAAATTAGGACATGACTACTTAGCCAATTATATTTTTTTTTTAAATTTATTTTTTTAATACAATCTTATATGGAACATGTGCTGCTAAACCCACGTAATAATCGAAGTGCCATTTTTTATTCCCTCATTGTTTTTAGAGTTAACTACATTTTTTGTCCTCGTAGTTTACCGGGTATAACGGTTTTGGTCCAATAGTTTAAAATGTAACGGATCCAGTCCAAGATCCGACGACCCGTAACACTTTTGCTCCAAATTTTTGTTGACTGTTAGTTTGACCAATTAAGACACGCGAAATGACTAATATACCCTCATCTTAATGGACTAAAAGTGTTACATTTAGCAAACCATAAGGACCAAAAATGTAATTAACTCATAAATTTATAAAACAAAAAAATAAACTTTTAACAACTAGAAACTTTTGTAGAGATTAAAAAATATCTAAAAAATTCGAAATAAATTATGAAAATTTTATTACAGCTAAACTTAATTAAGAACTAATTTTATTTTTAGAAAGTGAATTTTAAAACTTACGAAAATACTTTTAACAATTTTAAGTAACTAAAACTGCTTATAAGTTGACAGAAATTTGAGAACTAATTTTCTTTAAAAAAATCTCTTTGATTTTCTTAAAAAAATTTCTTTTCTAATTACTTTCAAAATTTATACAAGTTTTATATACGTTTCAAAATTTATATATGTTTTTATATGCGTTTTATCTACAATTTTATCTACGGTTTAATCTACATTTTTATCTAAGCTTTTATATACATTTTATCTATGTTTTATATACATTTTTATCTACATTTTTAAAAACGTAGATTAAAACGTATATAAAAACGTATATAAAACATATATAAAAGAGTAGATAAAATTGTATATAAAAATGCATATAACAACGTTGATAAAAACGTAGATATATAAAATAAAAAAATGCATACAAAAACATATAATAAAACGTAGATAAAAAATATGTAAAAGCGTAAATAAAAACATAGAGAAAAATATATGTATAAAACGTGTATAAAATTGTGCATAAAAACTTATATAAAAACGTAGATAAAATGTAGATAAAAACATGTATAAAATGTATATAAAAGCCTAGATAAAAACATAGATTAAAACGTAGATAAAAACATAAGTAAAAATGTGTATAAACATGTGTATAAAAACTATTGGACTAAAAGTGAAACACTCGACAAACCACAAGGACCAAAAATAATGTAGTTAACTCTTTTATTTAACAATATAAATGAAAAGACAAAAATGTCCTCAGATTTAACGGTCAAAATTGGTCAAACAAACGGTGGACAAAAATTTGGACCAAAAGTGTTACGGGTCATCGGATCTTGGACTGGATCCATTACGTCTTAAACTATTGGACCAAAACCGTTATACCCGGTAAACCACGAGGACAAAAAATGTAGTTAACTCTTGTTTTTATTAGTCAACGGTTCCGTATATCATCGTTTAATAACTAAATATTATCAAAGCCAATTCCTCTAAAAAATAGGTATTCTTTTAATATGTTTTTTTTTTTTTTTTTGTTTTTTTGTTTTTTTACTTACTTTTTATTTTTTATGTGACATGACTTCAACTTTTAAGCACGTTAGTTATCTTGTCGCTTATTGCTTTAATAATATTCGTGCTTAAGGGACCTATTTCGTGATTATGAAAAAACATGGCCTTCAAAATTCACAATAAAAGGTCTGTAATATGTAATTTAAATAACTAATTTTATGAATATAGTGATCTTAATATATAGAAAGAGAATCAATTCTTTGTTTGTGTGATACAAAGAATGGAAACGTGAGGTAAGTTTTCCATTCTCTTTCCACCATTTTAATTTCCTTTAAAAGGTAAAAAAAAAAAAAAAGTATAAATCTAACTTAAAAAATCTCACATTGAATCCTTAATCAATAGCACTTGTCCAACTTTTAGTGACTCAATCTCTAAAATCCTATTAATACTGCATGTCCTCATCGGCTCTACAGGTCGTCAACGTTGTTTTTCATCTTAGTGTATTATTTTCTTCAATTCTTGTTTGCAAACTGAAACAATTATCAAACCCTAGCCTAAGAATATCAATTGATTGTATACATGAATAAATCAAGTCCTACGTGTTTGGTAGTTACACTTACTAGTTCTTTTGTTTATTTATGTAATAATTTCTTTGGAATTAGGCTTGAATGAAGAAGTAGTTACAGATCTTGAAAAACATATGGTGTTAGCTAGAAGTGGTTGGAGCTATTTGCTTATATCTTTGTTCTCAAGTTAGCCTAAAAATTTTCTTAGTTATCGATTTATTAGAGATTGCATTACTATATGTTCAATTCGCCTCACAAAGATGCAGGAACCTCATAAAGATTGAGTTGTTGTTTATTGATTTAAAACTTAAAAGCTAGCCGGTAATTATCTTGAAGATGCCTGACATCTTTATAATATAACATACAATCTGCTTATGTTGCTGAATGTCATTTGTTGGGTAGGGTATTAGGATGTTACCGTTTGTTCGCGGTGTGTTTCTTTGCTTAATGTCATTTTTTTTGGTATCTGCTATAATACATGATAATATTTCAGAAAATAATGTAACAGCGTAATATGTTATTTTAAAAGCTTATATGCATATGCATAAATAATTAGGCTAGTATTTTTATTTTCATTCCAATATAATACTCCATTCTATGTTTGCATCAAACACGATCGAGAATGAATCATGTAACATATTTCTTTGCTTGATTGGAATCCAATCTCATAGAATTTAGTAATTGGTACATAAACTGTGTAGAATAATTAATTAATAAAAACGAAGACATATAATTAAATAATTAATCTCTTTCTTTTCTCATGCAGGTTTTATAACGATGTGGAGTTCTCTTTATTCGATGAGTAATATAATTCTTAGAAGACAATTAATATCAGAAAACCCTACTCGAGTTAAACTTGAGCCGCTTAGTTTAGATTTAGTTCAACAATGGCAAAAAGAAAATTTGATGGGGAAAGCAATACCAAAGAGCCAACTAAAATCACAATACCCTTATCAAGATCAAGTTGAGCAAGCTGTCCAAGAGGAAGAACAAACCATCATGTGCGAGATTTGCCTCGAACAAGTGAAGCTGAACAGCATATTCAAGAATGGTCATAAATGTGCACACCGGTTTTGCACTAATTGTATGAGCAGATACATTCAAGGTAAACTTGATGACAATGTTTCAGATATTTCATGTCCTGCAACCACATGCTCTCGTCCTCTTGATCCCTTATCATGCCGCCCTAGATTAACATACCAACTGTTTAATACGTGGTGTGATAAGCTATGTGAAGCAGCGGTGTCCTTGGTTGAAAGGGTTTATTGCCCTAACATTGAGTGTTCGGAATTGATTTTGTCCGAGTGTGATGACAATCCAAAGAGATGTGTGTGTCCTTCTTGCGATCAACCTTTTTGTTTTGAGTGTAAGGTAGCTTGGCATGATGGGTATTCTTGTGAAGAGATTAAGGAGATGAGAGGTGAAAACGATGTTGCTTTCCGTGCTCTTTGTAAGGCGAAAAAGTGGCAAAGGTGTCTAAAGTGTAGGCATGTTGTTGAACGTACCAGTGGTTGCAACCATATTACATGCAGGTTTGTTCTCCTTCCGCTATCGATCACACCAGATAATAAATATGATGCAATAGTTAAATATGCCATTTGAACTATATTGTTTAAATATCTAAGTTACTTTTTGCTATGTAGCCCGTAGCTAAGTTTAAGAATGTATATATGTCATGCTAAATTTGTTGTAGATTAACCAATTTGAAATGGTTACTAGGTCTGTAAATGCAACGAAAGAACATGAACAATACCTTGTTTGTGTTTGTTAGTTTGAGTTTAAACAGACAATTAAACGAACAAACATGAATGCATAAATGAAACAAATTATCCGTTTCATGTATTTTTGTTAACAGAATAAGGTTCTTCGTGTTTGTTTGCGTTTGTTTAATAAGTCGTTAAATGGACAAATATACATGAAAAGGTTCGTGAAAAGGATTACTCTTATGGAAGGTTTAGTAATAAGTCTATAATGAAAGGTTCAAGAATAAATCTATAACCTGTGAGAAGATTTATTTTATTTATTTATTTATTTTTTTTAAATTATTATTATTCCTTTATACATGCATATATTTCAATCACATTGAACTTCTATTTCATGTCTAATTGACATGAAATCTCCTAAATCTTATACTATACGAATATGCGTACCTCTTTATATTCTAATTCCTGGGGATTGGTGGAACATTTTGTGAAATAAAAGGTTTATACATGATGCAAAAAAGTTCAAAGTTAAAGAGGTTTACAAGTTACGATTTCACATGATATATTAAGTAGGGGGTTTTGCTAAACGTAGCATTAAGGACTATGTTTAAAAGCAAAAATATGCATAATTGGTGGTACATATAATCGGTTAAGGTAGGTTAAATGGAGGGGTTGAGCAATTATTATTAAAGCTACAATCACTTAATGCGTGTCTAAATATCTTATACATAGCCCTCAGGGCTATATTTAGCAATTTCTGTAAGTTTATAAACTTGTCCAAAGTTTTACCATTGTGATACTTTAGTAAACAAACATACAACTTGGCGGTTCTTGTCTATTAATTTGAATGGTTAACTGTTTTGTGATTTCTTAACTTATTTTCTTGTAAAACACGATTCTAACTCTATTGTCTATGGTAATCTTTTATATAAATATATGCAACATAATCTAACTTGTTTATGAAACATGACATATTTGCAGATGTGGATTCCATTTTTGCTACAAGTGTGGGTTTCACTCTTGCGTGTGCCCCCGTGGACGTTACAGGCTTCGAACAGTTCTAACTTGGCATATATTATTTGCTATTATTGATCTTCTAGTTATTGTTGGTGCTCATGTTTTATATGAGCGAGTTAAGTACACACAATCAACACACTATATTGGAGTGAAGTATTGCAAATTTTGAATGGTCCAATGACTAACACAAGAGGCTTTAATGCTTTATTAGTGGAGTGTTGATTTTAGAAAGGAGAAAGGTACCATGAGTATATTAGATATTTTGTAGAAGTAGAGCGACTATCTCTTGCAAAAGTAATGCAATTTATTTATTTTAATCCTTTAACTTTTCACTTAAACATAATTACCCCTTTGTTTGAATGGTTTGTTTTTTTAACAGCTAAAGGAGAATCGCATTAAAACTATGATGTTATAGATGGTTTTTGAGATCATTTTATCCTTAGCATTAAGCAAAGGGTAATGATTTGCTTTTAGAATGTATACTGCTAGTTCAAGTGGTAAATCACTAAAACATATACTAATAATGGTTTGTATCTTTGATAACTTACGGAACATGGGATTACCATATAATTGCCACCATGACAACAAGCAAGCTCTTCCATATTTGTGATGCTCTAGGACAGTAACTAGTGATCTATTGACTCTTTTTGGTAATTAACACCAAATACAGATTCTTGCATTTCTTTGGCCTTCCGTAACTTGAACTTTTCTTCAATAATTGGCCATTGGAAACATGCAAATTTTGAGGACAGATCTTCTTCGATAGTGTGTTGTTTTGCTTAATTAGTGTCCAACATAGTGTGTATTTTAAGTGTTTCTTTCAGAAATTTAGCAATAAAAGCGAGTTAGCGAGACATGTTCTCGTTCTGGCATGTAATAGTCGAGAACACCAAATATCCAATAAATAGATATCACCTTCTGCAGAAATAATGATTTGTAACATTCTGCTAATATTCCTCGACAATTTAATAATTTATGGCCAAGAAAATTTTCAAACGGCAAAGAGGGGTTGTAGGTTGTGACCACAACGGTGTACTTAGTTTGTACTCCGTACCACATAACTTCGAGGTTATGTTTTCTACTTTGACTTTTACCGACACTTTTACCGATGACAAGAGTTGTCGCTAAAGTAATTTTATTTTCTTCTCAATTACTCTACTTTTCCCGAGCAATCTCTTGGCGAGGACACATACCGTCGTTAAAGTGTTTTTAGCTGAAAAATATACAGAGCGGCCGTATGTCTCGATATGATCGTAAAGAACCATCGTCTCACAGTCACAATATTATGCAAGTTAAAGTTGAAAGCATCATCTAATTTGTAAAAGAGGTCAGTGTAAAAGTTTACGGCCTTTTGTGCAATGTAAAGATTTTTGCATTTTCAAGAGAAGATATTTAACTTTTGTGCAATGTAAATTCCTAAGCATTTAACTTTTCTAAAACTAGTTTAAGATGTCGGATTTAATATTTTATGCAATGTAAAGTATTTGGTTTTCAAGAGAAGTTCGTTTTTATTTAGCAATTTCTTTAGCGGACACTAAAGCATCCATAAAAGCAACTTTTGATCAAAGAATGATATATGAGTAAATGAGAGAAAGCAAAAGTATGTTTCTGGGTGTGAAAAAAGTAAACGTGGATTCATTAATGTAAATGGTTAAATGGTTGTTATTACACGGCTTAATTTAACATTTGCTTTTTTATTATGCAAATTTGATTCTTTTGTATGCTTGATATATATTTTGGCTTAAATTTCTACAACTCCTCTGCTAGCTTTACTTGATTTATCGTTGAGCCACCACTAGTTAGTGCGTAACGCGGGAAATTTTGTGGGCTTAGGGTGAGGGTTTAGGGAGTTTCCTTAATCCTTAAATACATTAAACTGTAATTCCTTTATTATCACACCATTATAAATTCTTTAAAAAAATCATATATAGTAAGGCAAAAGTGAATATGAGGTTGTTAGGCATGTAACATTAGATGAAAAACCCATGAAAATTATGCAGTTTTAACTTAGATCCCATTAAAAATTCAAGTGAATCTCTCTTTATCTCCATAAAGAATTGATATGAAGATGGTTAAGAATTATCTCAATATAAAATGATGATGTTGGCTGTTTATTTTCTACGATGAGCGCTCTAAGATGTTGAATATTCGTTTGCAATTAATAAGTTGGGGAACATGTATTTTTATGGATGAGTTAATTTATNTTTGTAAAAGAGGTCAGTGTAAAAGTTTACAGCCTTTTGTGCAATGTAAAGATTTTTGCATTTTCAAGAGAAGATATTTAACTTTTGTGCAATGTAAATTCCTAAGCATTTAACTTTTCTAAAACTAGTTTAAGATGTCGGATTTAATATTTTATGCGATGTAAAGTATTTGGTTTTCAAGAGAAGTTCGTTTTTATTTAGCAATTTCTTTAGCGGACACTAAAGCATCCATAAAAGCAACTTTTGATTAAAGAATGATATATGAGTAAATGAGAGAAAGCAAAAGTATGTTTCTGGGTGTGAAAAAAGTAAACGTGGATTCATTAATGTAAATGATTAAATGGTTGTTATTACACGGCTTAATTTAACATTTGCTTTTTTATTATGCAAATTTGATTCTTTTGTATACTTGATATATATTTTGGCTTAAATTTCTACAACTCCTCTGCTAGCTTTACTTGATTTATCGTTGAGCCACCACTAGTTAGTGCGTAACGCGGGAAATTTTGTGGGCTTAGGGTGAGGGTTTAGGGAGTTTCCTTAATCCTTAAATACATTAAACTGTAATTCCTTTATTATCACACCATTATAAATTCTTTAGAAAAATCATATATAGTAAGGCAAAAGTGAATATGAGGTTGTTAGGCATGTAACATTAGATGAAAAACCCATGAAAATTATGCAGTTTTAACTTAGATCCCATTAAAAATTCAAGTGAATCTCTCTTTATCTCCATAAAGAATTGATATGAAGATGGTTAAGAATTATCTCAATATAAAATGATGATGTTGGCTGTTTATTTTCTACGATGAGCGCTCTAAGATGTTGAATATTCGTTTGCAATTAATAAGTTGGGGAACATGTATTTTTATGGATGAGTTAATTTATAAGATCTAGTTTGAGGGCTATTAAGCTAAACTGCGTAGTTTGGCATGATTTTGCATTAAAATGGCTTAGTATTAAGTGGTTTTTCATCTAAAGTTACATGCCTAACAACCTCATATTCATTTCTCTCATATAGTAAACTATACTTTTTCTTAATTAACTACCATCCTTATCTTCCTCAGGTTTTCTCGCTTCAGGTTCTAATACTTAACCAATTCGTATTCAACTATTTAAGGGGTCATAATACACGAACAAGTTCACATTATTAATATTCGTTTCTCTAGTTATTTTCCAAGCTTCTTATTAACTTAATACATTATTATAATAAAGATGGTTGCGTCAACAAGGAGGATCAATTACGAAGGTAGGCGTTATGGTAACATTAATTGTGGAGCAAAAAGAGTTAAGAAAATCGTTCGACGGTCAAAGACCACTCTCCAATCTCTTTCAAAAGATTTGTTGGTCGATGTTCTTAGCCGGGTTGCATCTTCTTCTTTCACAGATGTTTTCAATGCTAAGCTAAGGTTAGTTTTATAATCTCGTACTTTCTACATTTGTGTGCTCAACTTTGATACTTTTGTTGATATTCTATACGCATGCTTGGAAATACAGGATAATAAGATTACATATTTTATATATTCTCCATGTATAGACATATAAAATTCGATCACAAGAAAACCATGAAATTTAAAAAGTATTGTATGTCTTTCTGAATAAATATTTTTTTTCGGTCCTATTCAACTGTGACAGACTTGTCACCACGGTTGCTGATGTCGGCCTCCCTGCTGACTGGGTGAAGATAAACCTACTAGAAACTGTAAGTATTGTGGATCATATGGAGTTTTTATATGTGTTCTCACTTTCCTAAGTAACTTGATGCCTAATTAAGTTGACTATATTTCTCACAGAAAGATTTGCTTTGAGGTGTATGCACTAGTGCCAGGGCTTCTGCAAGAAGAGGTACTAGACTCACTTGTCACTTTACCTTTGTTTCACTTTAAATTTACCAAATATGAAATCTTAAGATAAGAGTTGACTATAGTACTAAACTGCGATATGATGGGTTTAGGTACGTGTTCAGTCAAATCCAGCTGGGCGTCTAGTCTATCAGAGGATAAACGGCCCTAGCCCGGTCTGTGGGCTTAGGGTCCATTAGGGTTTACTCATACGGGGTTTACATTGTCTAACATGGTATCGGAGCGGGTCTGATTCTCAGGTGGCTATTTTGAGCCGCCTCCATCATAGGCCACCCCGTCAAACCCTAATTATTTTCATTACCGTCGACCCATCACAAAATCAATATCCCACTTCCAATTATTATAGTTACTGTATTGTTCCTTCATAGTCAATTACTCCGTACATACATGATTCAATGATTCACCATATTGGGCTCTGTTTTGTTTCTACACGTGTAGAAAACAACAAAGAAGATAACATTGGCTGCTTTGAGATCTAAAGCCATTTGTTTTTTATTTTGGTTATTGACGTAACAAGTGAAAAAATATATATATATATATATATATATTATTGGTATTTGTTTTCATTCATCAAAGTAGATTACGGAGAGAATGATCAAGAACACACATTGGTGGAACACACATTGGTGAAGGAAGCATATGGGAAGTTGTGATTGAGATGTTTCGTTGACATCTATCCTTTTTACTACATTAATGTTTTTAGTTTTATTAAAAAAAAAAAAAAAGTTAATAGTTATTTTTATGTTTGTTTGTTAGTCGATTGTTCGTACGGCTTTGTTACCAGTCGACTAAAGTTGACCGTTGGTACCAGTCCCTAAAGTCGACCGTTGGTACGGTGTTGTTACCGGTCGACTTAGCTGACCGTTGGTACCAGTCAACTAAAGTCGATCGTTGGTACGATTTTGTTACGAGTCGACTAAAGTTATGCTTTTATTACGTAATGTTTTCTTTTTCTTTTTAGTTTACTACTTCAGTCCGAGCTTTCGCGATTCCCCCGCTCGGACCGCGGGGGAGTATTAGAGGATAAACGGCCCAAGCCCGGTCTGTGGGCTTAGGGTCCATTAGGGTTTACTAATGTAATCTCTATATAATGTGCATGAATAATAATGATAACCTACTGGGTTTACATTGTCTAACATAGTCATCACAGGCCAGCCCGAGCAACTTGACAACCCATGGGGCATTTCATCATTTAGAAAGGTTCGTTATTAACTTTTGCACATGTGATGAAACCGAACTCAATGTTTCATTCGGGTTAATGTTTGATTGATCTTTGGTTTATAGGTGATGATCAGCTTACCAGCAAGAATAGATCCACTTCGTACATCAGCAATTTTCAGCCTACATGGGCAGCTTCTGGTTAAAGTGCCTTTTGAGCAGTCAAACCTCTGAAGTTATCTACCCTTAAAACTCACCAATCATTAGAAGATCAGAGACGTGACAAAATAATAGCAGTGGTAGTATATAAAGTAGAAAGCAAATATTTAGAGTTAATTATTATTGTTCGTAAAATGATTTGCGAATTTATCTTATTATTTATGCTTTACACTTATAGTTGAGTAGTTCAGTTTTCAGCTCACATTTACCCCAAAAGTTAAGGCCTTTGATGGCTTTATTTGTAGGAGTACTAAGCAACTTTATATTAGAGTTTCATTGGTTTACTTGTGTTTGTGTTACATGTTTTAGTTGCTTGCTGCTGCTTTCTTGATGTGATCACAGAACTTATTTTTGCACACCGACTGTAAATATATGTATGTTCCTCCAAGTTGGATTGACATGACACGTGACCTGATTCGTTATCTAATACATTAGTTGACGATTCGTGATGCATCATATGATTTTTATTAGTTCAAGTTAGTTGCTCATTATCTAGATTGATTCCTTTTGCCATTTGTGCCAATAACGGGTATCTCGGTTGGTAATGGGTGGGGCATATTTACCATATAACAAGCATATTGTTCAAGGCTCGATCTTGGGCACCCTCATAGCCAAAAAAGCAAAACGCTGAGTGAGTTAGGTAGACTCTCACATTATGGATAAACGGCCGATTGTGGGCCGGTTTGGGTTGTCGGGTATCAACCTTTTTGCCACATAACATTTAGCTATTTGTGTCTCTAAACACGGGCAGCTCGCAGAAAATGTATTCATTCATTATATCAATATTTCACTTATGTTTACTTACATGTTCGATACTTACTTAATCGTGAATAAGATAAATTCTCTATTTAAATTCAGTAGTTATACATGAATACTAAATTATGAACCAATTGTCAAATAAATATCTGACTAATTATGGATCTTTTGAACAACAAACTTTGCACTGATCGGTGTTACAGCTTGGTGTCAAAGGGTGAGTTCCTTTCTTGTCTCGCCCAAAAACTTTATTTACTCTCATTGGAGAAAGACTCTTCCTCTACTTTATTTGGCAGGGGCGGAGAATACCACTCTATATATCAATAACAAGAAAAAAGTAGCAATTCCGTTTCAAATGGTTTGAGCTTGGAAGCAACCTGAGTAGTTTTAAGTTTTAACAGTTATGTAAATGAATGATACTCGCACAAATAAACGAAAGTAAATAGCGTACGTTGGGTTTTCAGATTTATTGATGGTTTTGGATGGGAGACTACGTTGGTGGTGTGAGAGTGGATGAAGGTAATATTTACTCTTGTAAAGCATTTGAGACTTTTAAAGATGGAAGTGTTACACACTTACTAAATATAACAAGATTTTGAAATTGTTTAAAATCAATGAATTTGTAATATAACTATACATGCATGTTGTACAATTAACTTATGCACCAACATATATATATATATTTAACACCTTCAATTAATGTAATCATTAAAACACTCTTCAATGCAAACATACAAGCAATATAAATCACATGGTACAAAATCAAACAAGCTATTAAAATAAATTTTTAAATACTATTCTCAAACACACTAAAACATTCTTGTAATAAAAATTATTGCAATCTATATTAAAAAAATAGCATGTCTATGTTCTTTACTATGTACATTTAACATAATATAGTTAGTAATTGTTTGAAGTTATAAGAACATAAAATTATCGTCTTCTGTTAAGTTAATGTCACGCAAAATGTATTATCAAAAAAACAATGTTTATCAAACAAAACTAAATACATGATACCCGTCATCGCAATGCGCGAATACCAAGAAAACATGTCTTGTTGAACACCAAGAAGCTTGATGAAAGTGTGATTATATTTCGTTGCTAAATATTATAAAACATCATATTAATTCCACATTATTATATAGAAAATATGTCATCAATGACATCAAAACTATAACACCCCCATTTTCTGTTTTGCAGCGGAAGGGACATGGGGTGCTATATATCGATCACATAGTACAAACATAATAAACAAGTTTCATACAAGAAGTATTTAATAAACATACACCTTAGAAGGTTATTTAAGTTTACAAGAAGTCCCAAAAGTTTACAAAGTTTGAAAGTACATAAGATATTAAAAGTCTTCATCATTTTAGTACATAACAAAATATTTAAAACATGAGCCATCTTGATTGATAATCTTTCTTTGCGCGGCCCATCCAAGCTGAGGTTACTTACGGACCTGAGATAAACATGCTAAAAGTNAACTATACATGCATGTTGTACAATTAACTTATGCACCAACATATATATATATATTTAACACCTTCAATTAATGTAATCATTAAAACACTCTTCAATGCAAACATACAAGCAATATAAATCACATGGTACAAAATCAAACAAGCTATTAAAATAAATTTTTAAATACTATTCTCAAACACACTAAAACATTCTTGTAATAAAAATTATTGCAATCTATATTAAAAAAATAGCATGTCTATGTTCTTTACTATGTACATTTAACATAATATAGTTAGTAATTGTTTGAAGTTATAAGAACATAAAATTATCGTCTTCTGTTAAGTTAATGTCACGCAAAATGTATTATCAAAAAACAATGTTTATCAAACAAAACTAAATACATGATACCCGTCATCGCAATGCGCGAATACCAAGAAAACATGTCTTGTTGAACACCAAGAAGCTTGATGAAAGTGTGATTATATTTCGTTGCTAAATATTATAAAACATCATATTAATTCCACATTATTATATAGAAAATATGTCATCAATGACATCAAAACTCATTAACAATTTTATACAGTAGTGGTAAATAAGTTTTAATCGTAATATACTCCTTCTGATAAAAGCTAACGGCAGATGTAGGTTGAAGGAACAATGAACATAAAGTTCCTAGCTCCTTTAACTTCAAACTAATTTCAGAAGATTAATAAATAATAATCAATCTGATAAACAAGCTCAAAACTGTTGTTATATGCCCTTGACTAAACCAAATGGAGATCAATCCCAAACAATGACTTATTCGAGAGCAATTTATACACACTAAAAGATGCATCCAAACACAAACAAATACATACTTTTTGCATCAATATATAACATATCTAAACATTTTTTTCACCTTAAAAAACATTAGTTACATTTTTTTTGGAATAAATTTAAAAGTAAAACGTGACGTGTTTATGAATGTTTAATGGCCAAACAAACACCCAATGAACAAATCGCGAATGTTTTTGGATAAAAGTTCAATATAACAATATGAATAATAACAAAAAGTTTCTAATATGACATGGGTTATTGAAAATGCGAAAACGGAATTTATAGTTAAAAGAGATGATTCATATTGATGCGGGTACAATGGCGATGGGGTTTTAAAGGGAGGCAGGGTGATTTTAGGGTTTTTTTAGCATATGCCATGTAACACCCCCAAAATTTGGTACAGCGGAAGACTCATCAAGCTTTCGAGGTGTTACGGGGATTGGTATCCAACACAAGTCATAAAAGAACGAGATAAAGTAAACATGAGTAAAAACACATCCAAACGGGGTTTTAAAGTTTACATTCATCCCAAATTCATCCAAAGTAAGGCCCAAAAGAAATAGAAGTAGGTCCACAAATACATATCAGAGTTTTTAGAAAAGTAGATCCTTAAACCGCATTGCCAAGCCAAGCCTCCAATCCAAGCATCCAAATCATTACTTAATTTCCTGAGAAAACGTGTTAAAAGTCAGCTTTCGCTGGTGAGATCAAAGGTTTATGTTCATAATCAAATCAAGTGGACATATACGCAAAACGCTTGCTAGCTAGACTAGGCCTTACGGATAACTTCCGCGTATCAAAGCCCTATAGGGGCACCCTATAGACGACAAAATCTCATAGGGCCTATAGGTAACCAATTCTCACAAATAACTTTCGCATATCAAAACCCTATAGGGGCACCCTATAGATAACAACATTCCATAGGGCCTATAGGTAGCCAATCTCACAAATAACCTCCGCATATCAAAACCCTATAGGGGCACCCTATAGATAACAACATTCCATAGGGCCTATAGGTAGCCAATCTCACAAATAACCTCCGCATATCAAAACCCTATAGGGGCACCCTATAGATAATAACATTCCATAGGGCCTATAGGTAGCCAAATCTCACAAATAACCTCTATATATATATATATATATATATACATATATATACATATATATACATATATATATATATATATATATATATATATATATA
>LBNU01014353.1:77804-88324 GCA_014162995.1 Artemisia annua | reverse complement strand
TAGGATATAATATCCGATAATAACCCCTTCGATATAACTAAATAAGCCTTATTTAATCCGTCGACTAAACAAGTTAAATAGTTATATAGATTGGGTGTATTGACGTTAAATATCCGTGACTAGCACCAATAGTCAACAAGAAATAGAATGGTCGAACTTGGATTTAAGTGCCCTCAAATATCTTATAACTCGCAAGGTCTCGTTTTATTTCCAAACACTCGTTATAATTCGTAAAACAACTCCTTTTCAACTTGATTATTTCATTTATACGACAAAAATATAATAAGGTTTCCGACGATATTACACTAAGTTAATAGTCTAATATTTGTCGTTAACGTTATTATTTTGTTCTCGTGGTTTCTTATTTCTTATATATATATATACCCACGTTTACACGTTTTGATTTATATATATAAATGAATGTTTATATTGATATATAAGTTATTACGAGTTTTATAATATGTTCGAGTTATAAAATATATGAGTCACAAGTCCGAGTCATCACTTCTCGGTCCATTGTCCAAATCCAAATGTTAAGGCGGTTGTCGAAATCAACCATTGACTAGAAAGTCAAGGTGACCTCGACATCGCTCAAAGTTCACATGTCCAAATATCTCATCAACAAGAATCAAAATAATCCCCGTCACAATCCAAATCAATCCACTCAAACAAACTACAACAACCGGGTCCGACTACGGTACCCAACTAACCTATCTCCGTCACACTAATGCCGTGTCCAACACCCTTATTACTCCTTTCGGTCACAAACGAAACAACAACAACGATATAGTAATAATAACATAACCACGAAAAATACCACAAAGACCTCGAGGTTACCAAGACTACGGGTCGACCTACCAAGTCAAACCCGAGTCACGGCTTTACCACGGGTTGCGTGGGTCCCACCCGAGACCTTTATGGTCTCGGCTTGCTCCATTGAGCTCGAACCAAACCAAACCGAACCCCCTTGGGTCGTCGGTATTAATCAAACAACATCAATGGGGGTTTTAACCCTCCAAAACACAATAATAACAATCCCAAAACAATCAAAAATCAAGAACCAAGATCAAATCCCATCTAAGAACTAAACGAGCCCGATAAAAAGCTCAAGCCGAGAGCTAAGGCCCTCGGTTTCTACTCGACCCAACAAGAACATCAAGAACCCGGATACCAAACTCTCCATTTAGCCATTTTTATCAAAACCCATTTGTTATCTTGCGTTATTTACCACGAATCCGAAAGAAAACCCAAATTCGTGACCTAAGTGTCACGTTTTTCATCAAAACACGTGTCAAACTCGTCTCACCTTTGTTTTTACAAGACCCCGACGTGACAAGCTTCAAAAACGAGCGAGATTGTGGTGGTTTTCGTGGTTTAACGCGGCGAAAATGGTGTTTAGGGGCGCGTGAATGAGTAGATCTAATAAAGGATGAGATGGGGAGTCGATTTATGGTGGTGGTGTGATGTGGTGGTCGTCAGTGACGGCGGTGGTGGCCGGTAAAAGGGGCGACGACAAGAGGGAGAGAGAAAGAGAGTGGGGAAGATGAGTTATGAGGGTGAAGGGTTAGGGTTAGGGGTAATAAACCCGAATTTTACAAAAGTAGTCCCTCTAGTTCTCTTGTTCTAATATAAGCCACGAATACTTTGGAGTTTATGTAACATCATTAAACGGGCTTTCCCGTAACACAATTACTCGTTCTCGAAAATATTTAAAAACTCCACGATACGTTCAACACATATATAAACCAACTCGTAAATTCAAAATATTCAAATTTGTTAGGTTATCCTAGTGCCGGAGTCAACGTAGTGCCACGAGTGCATGATTTATTTAAATTGCAACATAGATTTCCAAATCAAAATGATAATTTCAAATTCGATTCCACATTAACTCCAAACATTGTAAATCATGAAACAAATTCCATGTTTGTCACGAATAAAATCGTTTAATATAATATTATAAATGAACCTTAACGTAATGCGGTTTTCAAAATAACTCCCTAATTTGCCAGTTGTCACATCCTCCCCGCCTTAGAAGAAACCCGTCCCGGGTTTCTCTCGGAACAATCCATCTACGAAGTGAAAAGCTTCGGATATCTCTTTCGAAACTCATCCTCACGTTCCCACGTAAATTCCGGTCCGTGACGGGAAGTCCAATGAACCTTGATGAGTGGAATGCGACTTCGCTTGAGCCGCTTGATCTCTCGATCCAAAATCTCAATCGGCTCTTCCACGAAGTTTAATTTCTCATCAACTCGAATATCTTTCATCGGTACCACCGGTGTCTCATCAGAAAGACATTTCTTCAAATTACTCACATGAAATACATCGTGAACCTTACTCAATTCCTGTGGTAACTTCAACCGATAAGCTACAGGCCCAATTCTTTCCAAAATCATAAACGGTCCAATGTAGCGGGGGTTAAGTTTCCCACGTTTCCCGAAACGTATCACTCCTTTCCAAGATGAGACTTTCAACATCACTTTGTCTCCAACCTGGAATTCTAGGGGTTTACGTCTCTGATCGGCGTAACTTTTCTGCCTATCTCTAGCTGCTTGTAATCGATCACGAATCTGAGTCACTTTCTCAGTAGTCTCCAATATAAGCTCGGGGCCTGTAAGTTGGCTATCTCCAACCTCAGCCCAACCAATAGGCGAACGGCATTTACGACCATATAGGGCTTCGAATGGTGCAACCTTAAGACTTGTGTGGTAGCTATTGTTATAGGAGAATTCCGCAAGGGGTAGATACTTCTCCCAACCTTTACCAAAGTCTATTATGCATACACGTAGCATATCCTCTAAAGTCTGAATAGTTCTCTCACTTTGACCATCGGTTTGGGGGTGATATGCAGTACTCATATCAAGTCTTGTCCCCAAAGCGGTTTGGAGTGATCGCCACAAAGCTGAAGTGAAACGGCTGTCGTGATCGGAAATAATCGATATCGGAACACCATGACGAGAAATAATTTCTTTCACATACAACCTCTCAAGCTTGTCGACACTATCATCTTCACTAATTGCCAGGAAATGAGCAGACTTAGTCAAACGATCCACAATTACCCAGATAGCGTCACAACCTCTAGCCGTCTTTGGTAATTTGGTAATAAAATCCATCGTAATCCGCTCCCACTTCCAAACCGGAAGTTCTGGCTGCGTCAATAATCCTGACGGTCTTTGATGTTTTGCTTTAACCTTCGAACATGTTAAACACTTGCTAACGTATAATGCTATATCTGCCTTCATGTTTGGCCACCAATATAACTTTTTCAGATCCTGGTACATCTTGTCAAACCCAGGATGGATAGAATATCTTGACTTATGCGACTCATGCATAATCAACTCGCGAATTCCTCTATACAATGGTACCCAAATTCGGTCTCCAAAGCATAATATCCCATCAGAACGCTTAACAAATCTCTTCTCATTTTCTGCCATCCCAAATATATTCTCAGCAGGTCGGTTTTCTGCTTTCAACGCTTCCGTTTGAGCTTCTAATATTTGAGACGGTAACGGCGATACGATAGTCATTCCCAATGACCTAACTCGTAACGGTGGTATCCTCTCCTTCCGACTAAGAGCGTCAGCAACGAGGTTTGCCTTACCGGGATTATAGCGAATTTCGCAATCATAATCGCTTAGCAGCTCAATCCAACGTCGCTGTCTCATGTTGAGCTCTTTTTGGTTCAAGATGTGTTGTAGACTTTTGTGATCAGTGAATACAACACACTTGGTCCCATACAAATAATGTCTCCATATCCTTAGGGCGAAAACCACAGCACCTAACTCCAAATCATGGGTGGTGTAGTTATTCTCGTGCTTCNATATAGCGTCACAACCGCTAGCCGTCTTTGGTAATTTGGTAATAAAATCCATCGTAATCCGCTCCCACTTCCAAACCGGAAGTTCTGGCTGCGTCAATAATCCTGACGGTCTCTGATGTTCAGCTTTAACCTTCGAACATGTCAAACACTTGCTAACGTATAATGCTATATCTGCCTTCATGTTTGGCCACCAATATAACTTTTTCAGATCCTGGTACATCTTGTCAGACCCAGGATGGATAGAATATCTTGACATATGCGACTCATGCATAATCAACTCGCGAATTCCTCTATACAATGGTACCCAAATTCGGTCTCCAAAGCATAATATCCCATCAGAACGCTTAACAAATCTGTTCTCATTTTCTGCCATCCCAAATATATTCTCAGCAGGTCGGTTTTCTGCTTTCAACGCTTCCGTTTGAGCTTCTAATATTTGAGACGGTAACGGCGATACGATAGTCATTCCCAATGACCTAACTCGTAACGGTGGTATCCACTCCTTCCGACTAAGAGCGTCAGCAACGACGTTTGCCTTACCGGGATGATAGCGAATTTCGCAATCATAATCGCTTAGCAGCTCAATCCAACGTCGCTGTCTCATGTTGAGCTCTTTTTGGTTCAAGATGTGTTGTAGACTTTTGTGATCAGTGAATACAACACACTTGGTCCCATACAAATAATGTCTCCATATCCTTAGGGCGAAACACAGCACCTAACTCCAAATCCTGGGTGGTGTAGTTATTCTCGTGCTTCTTGAGCTGTCGGGAAGCATAAGCTATCACCTTCTCTCGTTGCATTAACACCGCTCCCAAACCTTTATGAGAAGCGTCACAATAGACAACGAAGTCTTCGCTACCTTCAGGCAATGCCAAGATAGGAGCACTACACAACATCTTCTTAAGTAATTGAAATGCTTCCTCTTCCTTATCTCCCCATTCGCATTTAACATTCTTTTGAGTCAACTTGGTTAGCGGCTTTGCTATCTTCGAAAATCCCTCGATGAATCTTCGGTAGTAACCGGCTAAACCCAAAAATTGACGAACTTCCGTTGGGGTTGTCGGTGCAGCCCAATCTTTAATAGCTTCAATCTTAGCGGGGTCTACATGAACTCCTTGTCTATCAATCACATGACCCAAAAATTATACCGTTGGAATCCAAAATTCACATTTGGAGAACTTGGCATACAGCTTCTCCCTCCCGAGCAATTCTAAGATAAGTCTTAGATGCTCCTCATGCTCTTTCTCACTCTTCGAGTAGATTAATATATCGTCGATGAAAACGATCACAAACTTGTCTAAGTAAGGCTTAAACACCCGGTTCATGAGATCCATGAATACCGCCGGTGCGTTAGTCAACCCAAACGGCATCACTTGGAACTCGTAATGCCCGTATCGGGTTCTAAAAGCCGTTTTCGGAATATCTTCCTCGCAAACTCTAAGTTGGTGATATCCCGATCTCAGGTCGATCTTTGAATACATACTCGATCCTTGAAGTTGATCGAACAAGTCATCGATTCTCGGTAACGGGTATCTATTCTTTACCGTTAACTTGTTCAGCTCACGGTAATCAATACACATACGGAATGATCCATCCTTCTTCTTCACGAATAAAACTGAGGCTCCCCAAGGTGAAGAACTTGGTCGTATGAATCCCTTTTTGGCTAACTCCGCCAGTTGTTTCTACAACTCTTCTAGTTCGGTTGGCGCAAGTCGATAAGGTGCCCGTGCCACGGGTGCAGCACCAGGTACCAACTCAATCTGAAACTCCACTTGTCTAGTGGGCGGGATTCCCGACAATTCATCGGGAAACACATCCGGAAAATTATGAACGACAGGCACATCCGGAAAATTTCGCAGATATTTGAGCTAAGAAAAGGTAACATCCTTTTTCCATTAGCTTCGGTATCTTAGTGCAAGATATGACCGCTAATCTGGATGGACTCCTCAAACCTTTTCTATCTCCTTGTATATTTAAAATCTCCTTTCCGTAAGGCACACGCACAATCTTCTCATTGCAAAGTATGTGAGCACGATACTTCGACAACCAATCCATACCAATGATGATATTGAAACTTCCTAACGTGACGGGTAAAAGATCTAGTATGTTGAAAGGGCGATTCAAGAAATTCAATGTGCAGCTGCGAATGACGGTTTTAATCCTTTCTATGTTTCCGTTAGCTAACTCTACATCATATCCAATTCCTAAGGCCATCGGAGGTTTTTCTAATAGGGGTGCAAATGTAGTGGACACAAAACTTCTATCGGCACCAGTATCAAATAATATGGAAGCATAGCGATTATTGAGAAGGAACGTACCAGTAACAACGTTCGGGTCTTCTCCTCTCTCGTTTCCCATTGCATACACTCTCCCATGCTCAGCTCCTGCTTCCACACGTTGGCCCTCATTGTCCTGACGTCCACGGTTTCCTCTAGCCCCATGGTTTCCACGATTGTACCCATTACCACCCGATCCTTGATCTCCTCGGTTCCACGATTCCCTGCACTCACTCCTATAGTGTCCCTTCTTTCCACATCCATAGCAAGTAACATTCGCCTTACTCCAAGCTTCAGGAGTAGCTTGCACCATAGCAAGGGGTCGAGCTCTACAATCCCTAGCTATGTGGCCTCTCCTTGAGCAATTCTGGCACATCACATCACATCGTCCATGATGATTCTTGTAGCAACGACCACACTTGGGTGCATCACCATGTTGATTCTTCTTATTCCCATCCCCAATAGCATAAGCCTTAGCAACATCTTGTCGCTTGTTCCGATGATCATTACCCTTAGAGTGATGGTCCCTTTTTCTCTTCCCATTCTTTTCCTTCCCAGCTTCTGCCAATACCAACGAGTCCATCAATTGTTGAGCAATTTTGATAGCCTCACGAACGCTTGCAGGCCTAGCAGCAATCACGTCGTTCCTTGTAGCCACAGGCAACCCATCAGTATATCGCTCAATCCTTTGAGCCTCAGTCTTAACCATATCCGGGCAAAGCAAGGATAACTCCTGGTAACGACGATTGTAAGCCATCATGTCGGTACCCTTCACCTTGTGATTCCAAAACTCAATCTCCAACTTCTTAACCTCATTCCTTGGGCAGTAAGTCTGAATTAGCAAGGACTTAAATTGTTCCCAAGTCATGGCATAGGCCACATCACTCCCAACCGAATTTCGGTAATTGTTCCACCAAGTTAATGCTTCATCCTTGAAGGTAAAAGAAGCAAACTTTACCTTCGCATTCTCCGCGCAGTTACTGACAGTGAACACTGACTCAGTTTTCTCTATCCACCTGACCAAGTAAACCACTCCTTCAGTTCCACCAAACTCAATGGGTCCGCAGATTCGAAACTCCTTGTAGTTACACCCATTAGTACGAACAGGTGGAAAAGTTCCAGCAGAGTTGTTGGAATGATTCGACTCAGCTAGCAGCTCAGCAACTCGTTGCTCCACAAGTTGGTTGATCATAGCTTGGTCCACAGTAGGTGCATTCGGTGGAATGTGACCATTGTCTCCCTGAACATCAACGTTTTGATTCCTGTTGTTGCGGTTGGTGGTGTCCAGGTTGTCAGGAGTAGGGGTTTCGACATTCCGAGTAGGGCGGCGTCCTCGGCGACCAGGGGTAGCCGCTGCAGTACCAGATCGAGTAGCTCTGACAGGGTTTCGTCGTACAGCCATTGATCTGAAACATCACACAAGGTTCGTAAGTTCCCCGACATCACTTACCATGCGCTCAACAAGAATCAATATAAATGAAACCAAGACATCGGAAGAATATCAACAATACACCACAAAACAACAATAAAGCGAATAGGAACTCAATTTCCATGACACTCAAAACCACATAATGTCATATAGAAATATTAAACATCATCCATACAAATAGCGATCAAGATATCGTTCCAACTACAGTAGACATAAAAGATACTAGTCGTTCTCAAACGAGACAAATAACCAACGGAAATACATCAACATAAAACAACTAGCTTTTCTAACCGAACACTCCTCGGTATAGAAAGCAACAAGACCACAAAATCCATCTATCTAGCCACTACGCTGGCGCAGACTCCTCAACTCCTGCCTCAAGCCATCCAGCTCTCTCCACAACGATCCCATCTCAACACTATGTGCATCAGCATCCCTCTTGAGGTCCGCGACCTCTCTCTCCAACCCTGAGTTCCTCTTCCACAGCTTGCGATCAGCCTCGCGTGCCGTGAGGAACCCTCTCTGTAAGCTGCCCATATGCTCATGAATCTCCATCATATCTCTCCTCATCTCCGTAATTCTCCTCCCAGCAGTAACCAAATCAACCCTCAACTCACCAATAAACTCAACAGTCACTCTATCAATCCGATCAGTCATATGCGTAATCCTCTCACCTAACTCCGTAAGTCGAGCCCAAATCCTGCCAGTCTCACCCAACTCTGCAGACTCAGCAGATGTCTCAGATAGCGCGTCCGATGCCACGGGACTACCAGGTGGGGAATCAATCAAGAATGGGTGATCAGGTGAAACCGGCTCTAACGGGTGTATCGGAGAATCAGGCTGTGCTGGCAAACCATCATCATCAGGCATCTCCTCCTCCTGAGGGTCATCCTCCTCCTGAGGGTCATCCTCCTCACCACCCTCCTGAGGATCTTCCTCCTCCTGAGGATCATCCTCCTCATCACCCTCCTGAGGATCGTCATCCTCCTCCTCCTCCTCCTCGGAGGGGTACTCCATCAATCGACGTCTCCTCATAGGTTAATCGTGTGGTGATGGTGTAGGTGATCTAGGGCGACGACGCGATGATGCGGGTGGTGCATCTGACAGAAGAGCGTGAACATCAAAATGCATGGGTGGTGGCGAAGGACACACAGACATGCGTGCCGTAGCTCGGTGGGCGAAACGTGGAGCCACACGAGCTAAAGCCTGGTGAAGAGTAAGCTGTCTCGAAGTACCAGGGAGCCCTAGAGAAGATGGGGGTCCTTGAGTAGTAGATGCAGCAGGTGGTGTAGAAATAGCTGCTGTCGGTGATGAAGTAGCTGAAAGCATGGCAATCCTGTAGGGATCATCAGGAGCCATGATAATCTGTGCTGTGCTGAAGGGGTCAACGAGAATATCCTCAATAACATCGAGCGTAGGGGGCCATAGTCTGTGACAATGGTGTAGGGTAGGTGTAAGTGTTTCAAAACAACTAAATCGCGAACTCAAAATATCGTATCAAAATCATCATAAGATCCCAATTATATAGTTTCAAGAAAGATTTCAAATACCGCATTACTAGAACATTTATAAAACAATTAAGCCATATAATTCCTCAAAACGCCATCATATCACATAATCAATATACTCAAGATTCTCAACTCATCTCAAACTCTCATATCTAATCATTATCTCATAATACCTCAATAAATCGAAGATGCTTCGGCTTGGCGGGCTGGAGGGCATTGGTCGAGGATCGTTTTCTAATAAATTCGGTTATAGTTTAGGTGTTTATTACCTAGTTCTCTATAACCTTGCCTCTGATACCAATCTGTAACACCCCCAAAATTTGGTACAGCAGAAGACTCATCAAGCTTTCGAGGTGTTATGGGGATTGGTATCCAACACAAGTCATAAAAGAACGAGATAAAGTAAACATGAGGTAAAACACATCTAAACGGGGTTTTAAAGTTTACATTCATCCCAAATTCATCCAAAGTAGGGATCAAAAGAAATAGAAGTAGGTCCACAAATACATATCAGAGTTTTTAGAAAAGTAGATCCTTAAACCGCATTGCCAAGCCAAGCCTCCAATCCAAGCATCCAAATCATTACTTAATTTCCTGAGAAAACGTGCTAAAAGTTAGCTTTCGCTGGTGAGATCATAGGTTTATGTTCATAATCAAATCAAGTGGACATATACGCAAAACGCTTGCTAGCTAGACTAGGCCTTATGGATAACTTCCGCGTATCAAAGCCCTATAGGGGCACCCTATAGACGACAAAATCTTATAGGGCCTATAGGTAACCAATTCTCACAAATAACTTTCGCATATCAAAACCCTATAGGGGCACCCTATAGATAACAACATTCCATAGGGCCTATAGGTAGCCAATCTCACAAATAACCTCCGCATATCAAAACCCTATAGGGGCACCCTATAGATAACAACATTCCATAGGGCCTATAGGTAGCCAATCTCACAAATAACCTCCGCATATCAAAACCCTATAGGGGCACCCTATAACCCATATAATAACAACATCCACTAGGGCCTATTAGGAGCAAATCTGCACAAAGTAACCTTCTCTCTCTCTCTCTATATATTATATATATATACTATATAATATAATATATATATTATATGTAATAGTATATATATATATATTATATATCAAGTCTATAGGTGATCACACTATGCCTGTTTCATTTAACCAATATCTAGTCCACATGCGATGGTTCACTATGTGACTAGTGTGATGTAATTCATCTAACCAAGACTAGTCCACACGCGATGGTTCACTATGTGACTAAGGTTGATGCAATATCCTAGTTCCATAAGCATAACAATTTTGAGATAAACAAAAGCGATAATAGTCCACATACAAATAACTTTGCACGTTCCACCCCAAGTAATTGAAACAAAGTTCAGAGAGTAAAAGTTCGTTAGGTCACCATATTGTAAACACAAGTATAGATTGATAGAAATGAGATGAGAATAGAGTTTGGTTGATT